>JBBPFJ010000024.1:1061533-1122098 GCA_037975025.1 Excoecaria agallocha | reverse complement strand
CATAAATTATATCTTAATTTAGGACAGGACCACATTCTCCTGAAGACTTCTTCTGGAATGGAGAAACAGAGAATACTCACACACCAGCTGCTCAGAACTGGAGAGGAGGGTCAGTTAATCATCACGTGAATAGATCCTGAAGCTTTTTAGTTCTATATTGAAATTTCAACTTATTTTTATGCCAGAAAGTTGGCTGATCTTAATTGTTTGTTACCAGATGAATGTCACTTGAATTTGGTCCAGGCAAGTGAAAAGAAGGATTTACATGGGAAACATGAAGAGCAGAGTATCGATTTGCATGCATTGGAACCATTTGCTCTCAAGGCTCTTCACAAACTTGTTTCTTTGGTTCATGACCACATCAACATGATTGACCAAGGTCGATCTGAACAGTCAACTTCAGCAAACTTTCCTGCAGTTAGTCTGAAAGGTCAACATGATGAGTCCGTAACAACCTCTTGCTTGGAGGATGATCCAGTTGCTAAAATTCTTTGTGCACTTGATACGAATGCTTTTCAAAATGTCCTTCTTGCAATGGCAGTGAGTTTGCATTCTTGTACTGTGCTTTAATTTGCCAAGCCTGCGCTTTAAGTAGCCGGGTAGAATATCTATCCAAAATGCATGCAATGCCCCTATGTTTTTAGAAAAGCTCCATCTACATTATTTGTGGCGTTGGACATTTTTCTGTGTGATTTTTCATGTTATATCGCTCTTTCCAGCACAATTTCCCAAGAACCTTGGAGGCTCTTATACTGCACATGCTTTCACCAGTGGCAGCAGAAGTACTCACACAGAAATTTGAGGAGATGGATAAAAAAACCACTGAAGAAGATAGGTGTTTTGTTGACTTCTTGGATATTCTTGTAATGAAAGAAAATGCTATATCAAGATTGCTCTATCATCCATGTCCTCTTTTCTTTTTTCAGGAACAAATTCTACCAAGTTTTATATGGTGCTTTTGATGACCAATTTGTTGCAATGGATGCTATATTGAATGGGAAAGAATCATTTGCTCGTCAGGTATTGCTGGGTCTTGCTTATCTTAGTTTTTTGTATGTCAGTATTATACCTTCTTACCATAATGTTTCTACTTCTACCTTTTTTTTGTCAATTTGTCAGGGAAATTTATTTTGCATTAGGTTTACTTAATTACCTTTTGTGGTTAAAGAAATGTATGTATGTATGTTTACTAGTAATATGTAGGCTATGTAAGACTTTAGTGATTGATAAAGGATTATCATTATTTTCTCTCTTGCAAATCCAAATCAACATGAAAACATGATACTTCCGAGGTTACTATGGAAATTAATGCATTGTTTCTGTTCCCGTTTCTTGGCATATCTTGCTTCTCTTCGTGATGTATGCTTTTCAATTAACAGTTCAACACTAAAATGCACTAGCCTTGCCTTGATAAGTAAAGCTAGTTAAATGGATTGTCTTTTCTTCCAAAAGCCCATGGCTCTTTATGTAGCCCTTTTATATACACAAGATTGATGTCTTGACAAACTGAGCTTGTAGACCACTAATAGTAATGAAATGCAAACATAATAAAAATAAAAAAGTTAACCTTGAATGAATGAAAATGGAATTCTGAAAGATTTGTTTGGTTTTCATGCATTATCATTTCTGCATATGTGCTTTTAAGACTAACGATGATCTTGATTGATGCTGTGGGAAAAAGTCTCAACTACATATTTTCTTCAATTTAAAGACATTGTAAATTTTTTTCAGGGCTACAAATTTTCCAATGTTATTAGTGTGAGTTTGATCCTCTGGTGATCTCCTATCCTGAATTTATATTGAAATATGAACGATTTTCTTGGGTTGCTTAGCAGGAAAATGAAATCTTTCTTCAGGTTATTACTTGTTAGTTACCAGGGAAAACAAGCTCTGCCCCATTTTTTTGTGTCCATGCTTTGAATGGGTGAAAAAGGAGTTCGTTTTCTGAGCTCATTAGAATTATAATATTGGATTTGATAAAAGTTTTTCATGGGGCTCTTGCTATATCTTGTTAATTGCCATGCAAGGTCATAACTTTCATGTTCTAATAAATATTTTGCATCATCATCACCGTCATTATTATTTTTAACTAAAAGTTGTACTGCTTGAAACCAGCTCAATTTTTGCATCCTGCACCCATTATGGTTTTCTGGACCTATTCAGCTTTGACCACATCGGTTTGCTCCCAAATGAGCAGTCTCATAAAGCTACTCAGGCAATTGTTCTTTTTGTTCTTTACATTTTTATATTTTCATAGCATCTTTATTTGAGTGATTTTTTTGTACATTAGTTATTGCACATCTGCATCTTTCCCTTCCATTGATGTATGTGGACAATAAAAATCTTCCAAGCATGCCCATAGATAATTACTTTGTAGACAGTTCAGAACCCAGCTGAAATGAATCTAATGATTGTCAAGATGATGGGATTCGCATCACCTGTGAATGAAAACTTTACCCTATTGCTAATAATTAAATCACCATCATTATTTCGTTTTTCCTTATGTCTTGGTTTATGTATCTTTCTGTGATTCTCTTTGCTTTTTGCTTTAATAAACCCTTCCTCTTTGAGAGACATAAATAATAAAGAAAAGAAAAGAAAAGAAATAAAAGATGGAAGGATGTTGTTCACAGCTTAATTTGATGCATTAGACTTGAGTAAATTTGAACTTACGTCTAAAATTGGGTTTTCTTGTTGCAGGCATTTAAGAACGTATTGGATAAATTCTTGGGAGTTAACATGGATATGCGAAAACCACAAGCTGGATAAGATGGGTAGCGATTCAATTTCATGGAAGACATGGTCCCATTGGTGATATCAAGACAGTCAATCAGTGATATTCCAAAGAAGAAGCTTTCTGTCCTAATCGCACTTTTATGTGCGAGTCGTCAACAATTTTGTAGAAATATGAATTATTGCAAACTTTGAATGTTGATGTATGCCTTAGCTGTCAACTTGCCATATACCATCCAAGTTTTCTAGGCTGTGATGATGCCCGACAATTCTTAATAATTTTGCAGTCTATATTTCGGTGTCACTCTCGTGTTCCCTGATTTAGGATCTATCAAAGATTATGTAAGCAATACTAACAAATACTGGGGATGGGTTATTGTATTTTGCTGGTTAAACAGTCGAGTATAATTTGTGGCATAAAAGATCCTTACATAATTTCTACAGACACAAATAACAATGGGTATATATGATATTGCCAGCACATGAAATGATGAATTTTGCCCTATTAATTAGTGTATTACAAACTGGTAAATATTCGAGTGGGGAAAAGCATTATAGTCATTGTTTTTTTTAGGTTGTCTTTTTTCTTTTTGTTCCAATTCAGTACAAATCATCACATGCTAGCGTCCAACTTTATCTAAATTAGTGTAGATGAAGAACAAAAATGTCAATGAAAATTTTGTTCCAAAGAAACAATGAATGATGCAGTTGTGGTGGAAGATGACAAAGTGAAGTGTAAATTTCTTTATTGAGTCTGAATTGAATGGTGGTACTGAAGAGGGTAGTGGAAAAGAGAGTTGCAGAAGGGGGGAAAAGAAAAGAGAGAGAAGGTTTTGGTAATAATTAGGGCTGGAACTGGAAGGAAGCAAAAGAAGGGAAAAGGAAGATCTGTTAGGATGAGATTCCCTGCAGGAAGATGACATATGCAAATGAACATGGTAATTTTTAGAGAAGAAAATGGAAGAGAAACTTTTAGTTTGTCTGGTTGTGAAGCAGAGAGATAAAAAGATGCAGTCTTTTTTACTAGGCAAATGGTATGTATTGTATTGTACCTTAACCCTGCAACTTACACCTATACTTTCTAAAAGCTTTGGATATACCACAAACTCAACCCCCACCTTTCATTAATCCCTAGGCCTCTTCTCTCTTTCTATATGTGAATATACTAAGAACATTAGGATTTTCCATTTCTTTTCTGCTTAGGGTAGTTTAAGTGTTCAATTCATCACTTGCAACATAAATTCTTGCCTCATCATTTATCACATCCTAATATGTAGCTTACCAGCTCTAGAAGATTAGAGAATTGGCAAGCAAGTAAGATGGAAATTGATCGTAAACTAGCAATCAACATTTTCAAGAATGATAAAAAAAAGGAGAGGAAGGAGTGGGGGGTCAGGCAAACAAAGTAAGAAAAATGATTTGATTTGATTTGAATGTAAATGTAAGTGAAGATGCAGAGCAAAGGCTGTATAATATGGGGACATGCATGCACAGAAATTGATAAAGGAAGTCATCAAGTAATATTGTATAAAAGAAAGAATGAGAATTTATAATTCAAAGTTTCAAAGTTCTATAGATGGATAACCGTTGACATTCTTCTCTTCTTTTCTTTTCTTTTCCTTTCCTTTCTTTCTTTTCCTTTTGGTTTAGTACCACTACTATCACTATATGTATCGGACCACCACCACACTCTGCACAAATACACATAGCAGCATCAACTTAGTTCGCCTTTACCACTCACGCTTATAACAGGTTTTAGAGCTTCTCTTTAGAAAAGGCTATATTTCTTCTAAATTGTCATTTTTTCTTTTTAATTTTTTTCTCCATAGTTTCATAAAGCTATTTAGAAAAAGAAATTCTTGGAAACTGCTAATGCTTTCTTACTTTTTCAGCAAGAAATTCAATTTTTTTGAAAAAAAAAAATAAAGAGTAATTCCCATTTTCAACATAATGTATTAAACAAGTAGGAAAATAAGGAATACTTAACTTGTTTTAGGTTTGTTGTATTTTAGGACCTTCCATTAATTGTATGGTTACATGGATTTGTTCGTGTGTTGACGTTTTTCATTCAGAAAATATTATTCATTTACCCATTTGTGGATGATAAATTATTAAAGAGGTGTCGTTCGGCTTTATTTATTTTTCCATTAATGATATCTATGTGATCAAAGGATCTAAACCCCTAAGGACTTTTAGCTGTTGAATTAGAGATCATACAAGTTTTAATATGGGTTGATTGTCTTTTTCAGAGCAAGCAAATGGACTAACTAAAATATGTTGGTCATTAAACTGAACTTGTAATATAAAGTTTTTTTCTTTCGGGGTATAATTTTTTTACAGATATATTAAATATAAATTAAAATTAATAAATTTTGAATACCAAATGTATATATGTATATATAGACACACACGACGGATTAATTCTTCTCTAGAATGATTAAAATCATCGGAGTGAGGTTTGAGAACAAATTATTAATTAGTCTTGTCTGGAGGAGAACTTGCAGTGTCAAGGAGTCAAATACGTTGAATTTGGAGGGCATATTCGTCAATCCCAAAAGATTAAGATATGGCCCTCTTCATCAACATGGCTGGTTGCTTACCTCATCTGGTACTTGCTTATCTTTGATTGTGCAAATATTTCAACTCCAAGAATATACTCTTGACCCTTTCGCCTTTAATTTATTAAATAATCTTTTACACTCTCTACGAGGTAATTTCTTTGGAGATGAAGGGCATAATTGTAATTATGTTGCATGCATGTATTACAATCTTTGATATGTACGTTTAAGTCCATCGATCATAATTGATTCGGTGAAGAGAATGCTTACATGCATTATTATAATTTATAATTTCTCTTTGGAATATTTCTTTCTTTTTTAACTTTATTGCTTCACCGATCGAGTTAATATTGACATGCCAATAATTGATATATAAGAATAAAAATTATAAGATCTTCCTCCTTTCTATTTCTATGCGTTGCGTGCATGGAAATTGCACGCAATCCAGTAGTAGAGTAAGTGAATATGGAAATTACAATTAATGTATAAAGAAGATCAGGTAAATAAATAGATAGCTAATAATTCAATTCACATCGAGAGAAATATAATTAAGAAAAAATTCTTGATTTTCAATTTTGCATTATTTTGTTGTTTTTTCTCTTTATATCCTGAAGGACTTCGATTGAAATTAGACTATATATATAAAAAAATAACTAAAAAGTTTAACCTTTACATTATATCCGAATAACAAAAAAAAAAAACAACAACAATATAATTATAAACTGAACTTTCCGATGCTATTAAAGAATCGAAATAGATGTATATAATTCCATGCAATACCAATTAGACAAACCTTCAACATTGTTGTTATCAAAGATGTGGCAAGACTAGTGATACTTTTTGTTTAGATGATTAAAGTTGAAAGCAAAGCTAAAGGGATATTACTTTTGATAATTATAAGATAATAATGGTTGGCATAGGTCCATCAGGCCCATTGCTAATTGTCTTTTAGCCACACTCTTGAACAAGACAAAAATAAAACTATTAAAATTGATGAACCAGAAGAATTTCATTTCAAAAATATCCTTACCCGTCTCTATTGCAAATTGCTATCCTGTCTTGTGAACCATAGCTGTCCAGATAAAGATGGATCAATGCCATATCAGAAATATTCATCAAATTACTATAAAATACGAAAAAGAAAACAAGGAAATCTTTCATAATTCTGCCTCAACAAAATTACAAGGCTGCCCTTCCACCATCACTTAATGCATTAATTATAATTTATATGCTTGAAGAGGGTAACAAAACTAAGTTGGTTATGGAACCAACCTTTCTTAATTTACCATCTCTAAATCTATTGCTAATTAAGAAATTAATTAAAAAGGCAACAAACCTTTATGATTATAACCGAGTAATTAAGCATTTAGAAATTTAAGACATCATTCTTGAAAAAAAAATAAAATGCTGTAATGACATAAATTAACATGAAAGTTCATCTTTACCCCTCCTAGTTCCCCTTATTCTTTCAGCTACTTAAGGAGAGCGGGGGTAATTATGTCTTTACGAGTACTCTAGCAGTCGCCCCATGTTCCTGAGGCATGAGGCTGAGCGAATCCAAAACCATGGGGTCTCTCGTCGTATTGCTGCAAACCTACTCCCCCCGTGTACGTTAGCATCTCCCTTACATTCATGCTAACGTTAACACCAGCAGTCCCGTTCGCCACATTTGCATTCCCATTCCCAGCGTGGCCATGATGATTATCGGTCAGGCCCAGAAAGTCTCTGGTCAATTGGTCATTCTTCTGCCACGTGGCAAGGTTGCCCAGGTAGGAGCCTTGATGATGATGACGAGAGATTTGAGTCGCAGAATCAGCAGCCTGATTCACCGCCCCCAACTCGGTCATGTCCAGCTGGGTCATGTGACTGTGACTCACTCCCTGAGTGGCACCAACGCTGGCGGCCTTTTGGAGCAATGCAGTGGCTGACAGGTGGTGGGATGATGCTGACGTGGCACAACTTGATGATAGGGTCTGAAATGCTGAAGTGGCCATCAAGCCACCCTTCTGGTGCGTTGCCAATGGTGGCGTCGGATCTTGAAAGAGTGAAGGAAGCTGAAATTGGTGAGTTTCAGGCTTGATTTGAACTGGGTTTTGAGGATTATTATTGGTAGTGGTAGAATTATTGGTAGGGTTTTGTGGTGGGTCCCAGGGGTTCAGGGAAATCTGATGATGCAGAGGAAAGAGAGAAGGTGGGGTTTGAAGAAGAAGATGATGATTCGAGGAAACTAGCTGATGAGCTGAAAGTCTTGCACTTTCTTCTGCTAATGCATCACAAAATGCCCTGTGGGTTATGAAGCTATCTTTCCTGTACGTTCACAAGAGACAATAGTAATGTAAATGCATAAAACCAGAAACAAATCGATACTATTGGTTAAGCTAATTAAGTGAATTAATTGATGTTTTTGTTGCTAAACAGAAAATGAAAAGAGCGAGAAACAAGCATGCAGATTGGATTGACACATAATTGTCATTAAAGAAAAAGTAAAAATCATCTTTTTTTTTTGGTCAAAACTAAAGTAGAGAAGATGAGAGAGAAATGAAAGGCAGGGAATGGATTGATGTGTGTGTGTGAATATATATTGCATGGAGAAATAGGGCTATGGATGCTAATGAAGGCTCAAAATTTCGAGAATTTTGAAATCAGAGCTCCTCATGAATTTAAACAAAGATATGCAAAGCAAATAAAATCCTCGCAACTATGCATGTATTTGGATATGAATGAACCAAAATGTGAAGAAATCAGAATATCAGATATTTTTGCAGATTTATCAGTTTGCATCATCATTATGAAAGGTCAGACCCCTCACCGTGTTAATTATAGCATGCTTCATCGAATTATATATTAAAAAATAAAAAATATATATATCACGGGTTTTCTCAGCCATGAAACCCCAAAAGCCAAATTAATAATTAATAAGACCTTCTTTTTCTTGGAGAAGTAGAAATTTTCATCATTATTTTAGAGACTGCAGTCACTCCATTGCAAAGTTACCAAAAGGGGCAATACAAAGTGGAAAAAGCAACCAAAATCTAAACACAGTTCAAGAATTAAATGATATATGTATAAATAGGAAATGAAGATGGAATTTCAATTAATTAATATTTTGTTTCTTTTGAACACAGAATCCCTAACCAAGAAAAATCATAAATACTCTATCGACATTTAATGCAACGATAAAACATCAGAAAAGTATGAGTATATCAAGGACATGTTTTTGGATTAAAGACAAACAATATATCAATAAAACAAAAGATTATACATGTTGATTGTTCTTCCTTTTCTTTTCTTTTTTTTTCCTCAAAACAAAAAAAATTCTTTCTTTTTGTTCTTTTCAAATGTTATAATTTGGCATGTTCAGATTTTCAGATATATTGCTTTCAGTTTCTCTTATAATGTCATAAGCAACAGGCACTCGTATTAATGGTGTCCTTTCTATGCAAACTGCCAATAAATATTTAATTTTCTGAAATATATATATTCCATGCAGAGAGCCATAGCAATTCTTGTGCAAATAAAACCAAAAAACAAAACCTATTAATACAAAATACAATAACACCAATCTAAAAGACATAAAACTTCCCACTTTAAACAAAAGACCAATATTTTCTTTGATTTCCAAAACCATGAAAAATAACTTCGCAACACGAAAAAAACAAATAAATAAATGAAGGGAACATTGGGAATTTCAGATAAACATAATAAAGATTGAAAGAAACCAAATAAGGAATTACTATATTTCAATAATATTTTCCTTGAATAAAAAAAAAAAAAGAATTACCTGGAGAAAAGGGTTCCACAGTCACATCTATACTCTCTAGTACCGCAAGTTTTAGAGTGCGCTTTCCAATCAGATTGAACAGCATAGATCTTAGAGCATTTTTCACACTTCCATTTCTTTTCTCCATGTTTTCTGGAGAAGTGTTTCTTGATACCTGTAAGATCACCTAAAGCCCTTGACGGATGATGATGAACACATGTTGGCTCAGGGCAAACATATGCTCTTTTCTTTATCTCTTTGCTGTTTCTTTGCTTCAGCTTCCATGGAAGATTATGCCCTCTTCTGTGAAGCTGAAGATTCTGATCTCTTTGAAACCCTTTGTTGCAGATCTCACACACAAATCTATTAGTAGCTAGTAACGTCTTTGGAGATAATGCTATCACTTCGGCATCTGGGTCTGCAAATTCATTAATTAATAACATCAACAAACAACCTATCAAAATTTAACACAAGCATATGTATATAAGAGGATATATAGAAATTAACCTGGATTTCCTGGGAGGCTTCTCTTCTTCTTGATCTTCTGTTGTTGTCGTTGGTGAGGGGAAATAAGAGGATTTAAGCAAGAAAAATCTTGAATTCTATTTCCAGAAGAAACAGTAGCTTCTTCAGACAAAGAAGTGGGTGCAGGGAACATTATGGGTGAAGTAGAAAACTCCAAAGAAACAAAAACAATAACTTTTTGGATTTAAAGAGTTAGTGGAAACGAAGTGACCACTTAAATTTGCACCTTTGAAGAAGAAAGAAACAAGAGAAAGAAGGGATTGAAATGAAAATAGAGAGGGAAAGAGATTGAAACAACTAAGAACAGGTTTGGAAAGGAACAGATGGCAGTGAATTAGAGACAAAGAAAGGCATCATTCATTGGGTAGCAAAAGCAAAATCTCGTGAAGAGAAAAATAGGACGATGATGATGATGATGCCTTATTCTCTAACTCCCTATTTTTACCCATGGATTGCTTCTCTGAACATCTCTGCAGCCCAATTCAGATACATCTCTTTCCTACTCTCTCTCTCTAAAACCAATATCAAGAACATGCAAATCTAACTTAGCATGCCTTTTTCTCTCTACCTATACAAAGAAAATGAAAGAGAAATTATATATCAGAATATGGGTCTTGTAGATAACACTGTACAGCAGGTGATGATTATAGTGGCGGACCAAGAAGGGGGGTGGCAAATTACTTAATTAAATAATTTGCCCAAAAAAAAAAGTAATAGCAAAACTAAAAAATGAAGACAATTCTACAAAGTAGAGAGAATCCTAATCATACTTGAGCTTCTTTTTTTTTTTTTTTTGTAGAAAAAAAAAGAATAGTAATAATAATTTTCAACTCTGTCTTTATTATTTGTTCAATAATTTTTCTTTTGGTATCTGACGTTGGCACTTTCTGTCTTTTCCTTTGTTGCTGTTATAAAACACCCAAACCCTAAAAGGACCTTGATTTGAATGGAATGATATTGCATTTTAAAAGATGGGATTTTGCTTACCAGAAGAATGCTTAGAAAGAATGAGAAGCTTAAAAAGCTTTGAAGATAATGGCAAAGGCAACCAAGTAGAGCTTCATAGCCTTTCTTAACTTTTTCTCTTTTACCCCACAACTACCATGATTCATCTGTTTCTTCACTTCCTAAGCTTATATACTTTGTTTAATACGCATTGCTTTTAAGTATTTCTTTCACTTAAATGAGCTCATGAAATGTTATATTTATTTTAATTATATACACATGGCATTTTTTATTGAATCATTTAAAATTTATCCGTATAGTGAATTTTGTTATTAATTATTATATAATTATATTTGAAAAGTTCTCATATACTATGGTCGTATATGCACCAATATAATGATAAATTGTCACATATAAAAAGAAGTAATTATGCACACCACGTGTATCAATATTATATATATACCACATGTAGGCAAAAATAATAATACTTTATATATCCATCAAATGCATTTATCAATTTTATTTTATTTATAACGGTAAAAAGAAAGGTACTTTATTTACATTTTTAATTTAAAATTTCTATTTCAGACTTATCATTACATATGATATAATTAGTCTCTTTGGGTTTGGATGGTGTTTAATTAAGTTTAATGATTTTTCAATTATTGTTGGTTTTTGGAATCAAAGTTTTCCATAATTTATTAGAGGATTTTGGTGTCTTTCTGTGGCTGTTCGTTTTGTAATTATTCGCATATCCTAGTGCATGGTGAAAGTGGTATAAGCAAACCCCACCATGGGGGAATTTGGAAGCTCTCTTCTTCCTTTTTTCCTCCCTCTTTTTTTTTTTATTCCAAACCCAAATCTAAAGCCATGAAATTGACCTTTTTATCCTCTGGTGTAAAAGAACATATAGTAAATTTATATTATAACAATGGCCATATATAAAACATGGCGGCTCTAAAGCAGAAGAAACCATGCAAAAACACATAAAATAGAGATACAGAATTAATTAGTAAGTAAAAAAAAAAAAGAAAGAAAGAGGAGCCATCTATAATAATATGGGGACTACCTCTGAGAGAAAATGCATATATATCCATGCATGGTCATGATCAAATTGCTGCTCATACAGATCCTTTGGAATCCTATGTGTTCGCTTTTGAATCAGTTTAGCTTTGTGGTGAGAATGATTCATTTTGCTTTTCTTTTGGGATAAGATGAGATTTATGCTTCATTTATTCACCTTTAACCAACCCAATAAAGCTTTAGGCCGATGCAAGATATTCATACTGCCTCGAGCTAACATCTCATCTAAATTTAAATTCTTTTTTTTTTAATTTTGCTATATTTTCAACAAAATATATAATTATAATTAGCTCCAAACATGTTATTAGAGGCATTAGATGAAAATTAAAAAAGGAGAAAATTCAACTCATTTTTACTTGTATTAGTATGAGATGTACCTAAAAGCAGTAAACGGAGAATGTTCTCAACAACTAGAATGATACCATAACTTTTCTTTTCTTTTTTCAACTTTGAATAATACACTGAAGAATTATATATATAAATATATGGTTTATTGTACTCATTAGCCTAAGTCTTGATGAGAATAATGTGGTCAATACTTTCTCGATGTGACATTTGCCCTAACATTGATGAAATACCAAATTTCATCCCAGATTTTTATATATATGTAAGTCATGCACCTTAGAATAATTCACTCGAAGACTAACTATATATAAATTAGCTGTCATCTTTGAATTTTTTCTTTAAATAAAAAAGAAAAAAACACCCATTAGTTATTTCTAAAGTTATTTTTTCCTTTTTATATATAACCAGAAATATACTGACCTGATTAACCTAAATTTCTACTAAATAGACTTATAAAAGTGGTAAAATGTTAAATTCTAAATAAATATATTCACAAAATATAATTACAATTTACTTTTGATATATATATATATTTTAAAAAAAAGAGGAGCTGAAATGTGGGCCATAGTATTCTTCACGGGTTCTTCTATTACGAGATTCTCTCATGCAGTTTTTGGCTTTCTTACCCATCAAGGGCACAACAAAAGACATAATTACAGTTTGTGATTCACACTTTCTTACATATTTCTGTATTGTCCCTCTTCATCATTTTATTATCGTTTAGCTCCTTGTCCCTTATTGTCTTCCTCTACTACTACTGCTACTACTACTATACTAATCCCAATTTCTTTTCTTTTTATACTTTTACATTCTATTTTAAGCTTTTGTTTATATGACAATTACTGATCAAAAGCTTCTACAATATCTACCTGAAAACAATTTCTCGTCTCTTCAGTACAAATTTTTGAACTACCTGCTAGATTTCATGGTATTTGTTTTTAGTTCGAGAATAATTAGTATTTTCGAGTTATGGTAAAAATTAAGATTCAAACTTATATAGTTTTCGTAATAAAATCATTTTTCTAGATAATTATTAAATTGCCTGTCACCTACTCAATTTCTTAAACTTAATCCACCTATGCTTTTACTTTTCAAGGTCTAATTACTTATTCAAACTATTTTATTATTAAAAACGTTTTTTTAATTCGACCTAGTTGAGAAATTTCACACGCTAGTATATGTACAAGTGTCATCAATCGATGTCTTATATGTGCCATGGGAAAAGAAAAATTTGTTCTTTTCTGCTTTTTATAAGAATAATATTTCTTATATTTTTTCTAATTCGGAAAATTTTAAAGTACAATATTATTTGAATTTTTTTTTTTTGGGTCTTCTATTGGGCTTTAGCAGACTGAGCCTAACCCTAAAAAATTTGTGTTCAATTTGTAGATCAATGATCTGGAACTGCCAAGTCATTGTCAGTACTGACGGGCCCTATATTGGACTAACTCTGCAAATGAACTGATTTTTGTCACTTCTCATTTTGTCTCTACGAATCAAACAATCTAATTGTTGTATCAGCTGAAAGCTTAATACGTGCAAACAACGCCTCAACTTATCAAATTTTACCAATCTGACTCTTGAAGTTTTTAGAAATTTAATTTAATCCTTCAAATTATAAATTTATTAACTAATAAACGTATTTTATATCTTAATGTACTAATTTGAAATAGCGAAATTAAGAATACGAACTAGGGATGAACATACACCGGTTAATCTATGAGCAAAAAAATTAACCAGTTAATTAATATCGATTTTTTAAAATTAGTAACCATTAACCAGTCTGTTACGTTTGGTTAACCAGTACATCGGTGTCAGTTTTTCGATTTGATTAATTAATATTTTTCGGTTAATCATTAAAATTTATAACATAAAATTATTATTAAAAAATATAAAATTCAATTCAATTTAATTTCAAATGTGCAAAGTAATTTAATATAAAAATTATAAAAAAATATAATTTACTAACCAAAATTTATATTTTATAAATTAATAGCTAATATTATAAAATAAATTTAATATTTGTTGAAAATTAATATGTTTGATTTTAAGTCAAATAAAATTTTTGATAGTATTAAATGTTATAACTTAAACTCTAAAATATAACAAAATTTAATTAAATATTATTAAGTAAAATATGAACGCTAATATATGATAAAAAATAACATATATAAAAGTTAATTGGATACTATATATAAATATTACTATATAATTAAAGAGAATGACATAATATGAATTTAGTTTAAAGTATTATATAAATTTTACAGAAAAATATAAAAAATTAAGGTATAAAAATAAAGATATAATTTAACGTATTATTTTATGTAAATTTTAAAAAGAAATAAAAAAAATTAAAGATATAAGAATAAAAATAATATATATATATATATATAGGTTAACCGTGTACTAACGGTTAACCAATATTTAAAAATTCAAAACGTAACTATTAATCATAAATATAAAAATTAAAAACCGTAACTGAGTTTATCGAATCTGTTAATAATAAAAATTGATTCGATTTTGGATTGATTTTGAAGTTAATCATATTTTTTATTTTTTTCTCACTCCTAATATAAACTATGGCTTATATATATATATATATATCAAAATTGAATATTGAGCTAAACTTAAATCTTATTTTCATTTTGCATCGGAGTTTGGATTCTTATTTATTGGGGCTTCTTAAGGACCAAAAAAATTCTAAGGCTAAGAAATCCAGAGACAGCCCATTAGAAGGAGGTCTGATAGGACAATGTGGCAGAGGGCCCCGCAAGTAGGACTATCATGACCTCACGAGAAAGGTTCCAAGTTGTCCTTTTGTACGAAAATGAAAATACACCTTTTTTTTTTTGTATATAATTTTCCTCATTATGAAGATCACGAGTGCTTGCATGTAGCCAGCTCAGACCTCGATACACGTGTCATACTCACGTGCTTCCAAGACAGACTTCCACATGGACCATATCCAATTTAAGCACAGCCAGCCAGGACACCAGCCGTGCGTTTTCCTCAGCATTTCTGGTTCCTAATCATCATACGTAAACCCCTAGATGTTTACTCAGCCCTTGCAATTCAAACTCTGTAAAGATGTGATCCTTCTGTAATATTGTCATTTACACGCACAGGATATAACGAATCACTGATCAGTATCTATTTATATTAACAATAACATGAATATTTTGATATTATTTCTTTTTAATTTTTTCATTGTCAAGTTCATGTTCGTATTAGTGAATCATACAATACCGTTGAAATATATTAAGGAGCCTGTTTCAGTACAGGTCCTGAACTTAAACTGCTTTGGAAGAGCTCACCAGAAACTGAAGGACAATGATTTTTGGGTTGGTGGAGTCAATGTTGTTAAGAAATAAAACAGAGTCAATGAAGTGAGGTCACTAACACTATGATCCTTGTGACTTGGACACAGATTTCATCCTTTTCTTTTCGAGTCTTTGGTCAATCTTACATTTGTTAGATGAAAAACAAAACATCATTAAAATTTGTAATTTCTTTTATTTTTTTAAGGAAAAATAAAAGTTTGACTTGCTCAGTTTGGGGGTCAATTTCACCCATGGTTACTGAACTTAGGCCATATTACCCAAAAATAACTGACTTATTTTTTCTAACATAAATGTCACTGAACTTAGTACCTTTTTTCATAAAAGTCATGTTCACCGGTTTCCGGCGACGATCTTGGCCGGAATGCTGACGTGGCATGCCACGTCAGCAGTCCTTTGCCGGAATGATGACGTGGCACGCCACGTCAGCAACCCTTGCCGAACCGCCACGTCACGTGAAGATGCTACGTCAGCCGCCATGTCACCTGTTGAAATAAACAAATGAGAAAATGACACATGTCAACCCATTTGCCTTAACCAAATCCAAATTGGATCATCCATCCAAATTGGGTCTTGCTAAGGTAATGGGCCTCCAACCTTATAAACCCATGCCACTCCCTTTCTCTTTTCAATGTGGGATATGGGAAGTTTGAGAACATGATATTTTCATGGTTTTTCTAGCTTTTTTAACCATTGAATCCATCACATTTTCATAATTTTTTTTGCTTTAACCATTTCTAATTCTTTCATGGGATGTGTATGTGATGGTTAAAGCCAAAAAAATTATAAAAATGTGATGGATTCAATGGTTAAGAAAGCAAGAAAAACCATGAAAAAATAAAGTTTGAGAAGATTATTCTTTTTTCATGGTTTTTCTTACTTTTTTAACCATTGAATCCATCACATTTTCATGGTTTTTTTGGCTTTAACCATCACATACACATCCCATGAAAAAATTAGAAATGGTTAAAGCAAAAAAAACCATGAAAATGTGATGGATTCAATAGTTAAAAAAGCTAGAAAAACCATGAAAATGTCATGTTCTCAAGCTTCCCATATCCCACATTGGAAAAATAAAGGGAGTGGTATGGGTTTATAAGCTTGGAAACCCATTACCTTAGCAAGACCCAATTTGGATTTGGTTAAGTCAAATAGGTTGACATGTGTCATTTTCTCATTTGTTTATTTCAACAGGTGACATGGCGGCTGACGTGGCATCTTCACGTGACGTGGCGGCCACGTCATCATTTCGGCAAGGGTTGCTGACGTGGCGGATGACGTGGCGTGCCACGTCATCATTCCGGCAAAGGACTGCTGACGTGGCATGCCACGTCAGCATTCCGGCCAAGATCATCGCCGGAAACCGGTGAACATGACTTTTATGAAAAAAGGTACTAAGTTCAGTGACATTTATGTTAGAAAAAATAAGTCAGTTACTTTTGGGTAATATGGCCTAAGTTCAGTGACCATGGGTGAAATTGACCCCTCAGTTTGGTGACTGCAAGTCACGGATGAGGAGGGAAAATGGCATTTACCTGAAAGTAGGACCACGAATACAAATATCATGACAATAATGATGACATGATCAACAATTTTTGGCCTTTTCGGTTAGCTGCCTCTTACCTTTCCTGGTCTTATGTCAATATTCAACTATCAATTTTCCGGATTCATTAGCTGGAACTTAGCAGCGCACTATTTTCCTCCTATTATTTTTCCTCTCCTTGCAGCTCCATGGAAATTTGCAGAAGACATTTAGTATTTCAAATTTTTCGACCAATGTATGGAAAATATGAGAGATCCTATCCTATGGCCCTTGTAACCTTCTTTCGGCATCTTATGGAGTGCACTGACTAAATAGCACGAGTCCCTAAGAGAATTGTCCAATGATAAAATGTGACGACCACAGCTTTGACCACAAAAATGTGGTAATTATGTACATGACATGCAGGATTATCCTTGTTGAGTAGCCCAACCTTGAGATAAACAGTTCACGATTGCCGTTTCATGTATTTGGAAAATTTTAGTATTCTTTTGAGTTCCAAAATGCACAGGTGAAATCACAAAGTTCGGCGTATCCAACAATATGAAGACAAAAGTAGAATCAGCCAAGTTGGAGATATCAGTTAACCATTTCAAATAAGACTATTGGCTTTAAGCTATGGTTGCTATCCACCATGATGACGCAAAAAGTTGTCATCATTTTCTATCATATCATTATGCTTAAGTATAAATAAAAATTATATGCAAATTTAAGTTCTCTCTATGCAAATTTGGACATTTCTCCATTCGTTTGTAAACCGGTGAGGACACCATTTTGCACCATTTACATTCTGTCAACATTCTATTGTCATCAAGGGAATACTATTATACCAATGGAGTTATGCAACACGTTTCTTCTTTTTATTTTATTTTATTTTATTTATTTGTCATTTCATGAAAGCTCCGATATAGATATAGGTCCATAGGTATAAATTAAGACATCCCCTGGTATCAGTCAGAACCACCAACTAGAATCAACTGCCCATGTTTTATTAGCAATAGGCATCATCCTCTTCCACTTGACCTTTTATTATGAAATATAAGCTGTTTTGCACTAATGCCGAAACTACTTGACCAAAAAAGCACCCTTTTAGATATTGCAAACAGAATATCTCACTATGATACTTTTAGTTGTTTTTAATCAGTGTATTGAAATGGTGCTTTTCGCAATAACTAAAACAGTAAGACCGAAAAGACAGTTAACACCTTACAATAAATCCCAAGCCAGTAAGGTTTTTGTGTTCTTCTAGTGCTACAAAATGCCGCTAGGCAAAGTTTTTTAACTCCTTTTCCTGCACATACCGTTTATAAGACTATCTGAAAAAGAAACTAACATACCGACGAACAAACTTTAGTTACCACAAGTGTGTAAACATGCACTCAAGAGTACTAGCATACGCAACTTTATAAATTTTGATAGAAAGTAACATGCATTTATCCATTTATTACAATGACAACTGAGTTATGAATTTAATCTTGTACAAACCAAACACCTTTTACTTTTACTCCTTCTCCATCCCAGTCTATCTTATTCCATGATGCTCTACCAGATACACTGTCATACACATTTCTAGGCAAGAATAATTTACATTTAATAGGAAAGCATCTTGTGATAGGTCCTCCAACAAAGAACTTTGAGCACTTTAGCTTCCATTGCGAGATTCATTTAGGCAAAGGAATCGCACATCATTGATTCTGACCATTTTCCACTTGCCGAGTTACCAAAAAAAGGTGTTTCAGCATGTTATCAACCCTATAGTCCGAGTGCAAAGGTGTCACGCAAATATAAAAGTTGGAGAGAGATCACCAGTCTAGTTAAGATTCAGCGATAACATTATTCCACATGCAGAATTTGGTGCTAAAGAGGTTACTCGATGTACTTCAAGAACTAATGACAGCTTCCTCACCAGCTTTTCATTAACAAACTTTCATGGTAATGACCATATTTCCTGCAAATTCCTAAACAATTTCTCTCATCCCTACTTCGTGTAGAAAACAAGTTAACCTGTCTTCTCTTAACATACTGTCATTTATATAATTATATTATGATTTAAAATGGCTAACCATTTTGAGACCGACGGTGAATACATGGTGGCCACTATTCCTTTATTTAAAGAGTTGATATTTGAGTTAAAAATGAACAGAAAAGTCAGACACTAGATTGATAATGTGTTCAATCTCTATTTCGTGAAAGTTATAAAATGAGTACAATTGATTTAACAAATTATCTAGCAATTATTTTAAAATTCAGAAAAGAATTCCAAGTCATTGATCAAATCAAGAAGTTTATTAACGTTTGCTTATGATCAGTGGACCTGGTTGCGAATTCATTTGCTCATGGTCAGTCACATAGTCATTATGGCGTGATTAGTGATACAATCATATACTAGGTGCATGGTCATTAAAAATAGAGGCAAGAGGCAACTATGAAATTTATGCCATATAGCATCTACTCGACGCTACAGATATGCATACAAATGAGGATAGCCAAAAGCAAGTGGATAAAGGAACCGGATCAAACTAATTGCACCAGCAATGAGGGTGCAAATAATATTTCTTTAAAAACATACATAGTCAGCAAAGTAGGTGAATCAATTTACAAATCAATCTCAATGATCTCAACTATGCAACACCTAAGGAACGGCTTAGGATGGATCACCCGGTAACCAGTACCTAACAAAAATCCCAGATTGCCATGAGGGCAGACCATAACACATAAGTACAGAAAATGATAAATTTTCTGGTTCAAGTCACCATGAAATGTAATGGAACTTATCCAAAAGAGTGACTTTGTAGCATGATTCGATAAATAAAAAAAATTGTGCCCTTTGTTTCTTGAAATAATATCTTGTAATAAGAACTTTGCAATCGGCTTATGTGTTGAATCTGATTATTGAGTTCTATCTTTCTATCCAATTACAACCACAGGGGCAATGTCTAAAGTCCAATTTGTAATGCAGTACACCTTTTGCGGACTGAAAATCACCTTAAAACATGATAAGCATCAACGTTTACATTTACTTCTGGATTTGAATCCTTCGTTTTCAACTTAAACACTATTCTCTTGAGTTTGTCCAGATAGAAAGTAAAAATAGAATCACGCAATCAATCAATCATTGAATATAGTCCCAAAAGGATCAAATCGCACAAAGAGGCAACAGAAAGATCCAAACCAGGACTCTGATAAGTTCATCATTTAAATGCAATCAGAATGTATTTTCACATGTCAAAAAACCTTTTATAGCGTATTTGCATATCAATTGGAACCTATTGTAGCCGGTATAAAAGGAAAATAGAATTACAAAGCTAGATTAGATTTAGCAAACTGAATGTTGTAGAGTTACCTGTTTTCTCATGAAATCTCTGCTTATTCTGTTCGGCCCGTTGCGCTGCCTGTAATACAAGCGGGAGAGAAAGCGCGTTTTTGGTTCGTCACTCTACTCATTTTTCCCCTTTGGATGCGAAGTAGCAAAGTACTCCCTCCATTTTTTTTTTATCAGTTATTTTTATTAAAATTAAAAAATAATAAATAAATTTAAATTTATTATTAAATTACGTAATTAAGATTAAATTATTAAATTTAATTGATTTTTACTTTATTAGAAAAAAAAATAAATTAAAAAAATAAATTAAATTACATTAAAAGTCTAAAAATGACAGTTAAATAAAATTTAAATTTTACTTAAAAATAAAATATAAAAAAAATATAAGGAGTATTAAATATCGTGGATAGGATAATTAAAACCTATCTCAATTATACCCTAATAACACAATTTGATAACAAAAGATTATTCAATAAAAACACTTCTAACTTTTAAATATTTCAGTTAAAATTATTTTTCATCGAATCACTTCATCGATTTAAAATATTTCGAAATGCAAAAGGTAAAAAATTTTATCTACACATATTATGACATGTTTCAAAATGCGAATTGTGGTATTATTATATTCGCAATTTTTCGGCTAAAATAATTTTAATTATAATATTTAAAAGTTAAAATATTTTTATAAGATATAAGTATTTTTTATTATATTATTATTAAATTATAAGTAGGTCAATTTAATTGTACTATTAAAGCATAAATAGGTCAGTTTAATTGCGAAAAATATTACTCTTAATGCTTTCGAGGTTCATAAACATAAATATTTTAAATATGTAAAGTAAGAAAAATTAAACTTTGAAAGAGAATTTAATTTAAAAGTGTAATGATAATCAAAATTTTAATTTTATTACATTCTACTGTTTTTACATAAATAAAAGGATTATAATATGTAAATATATTTTAGTCAAATGATTTTCTTCCAAAATAACATTTTTTGTCACATTTTATTTTTTATATATACAATTACATTTTTAAGGATGAAATATCTAAAAATTAAAATATAATTAATTAAAAAAAATTGTATAGCAAATATTAACTACTCCATTTGAACTAGATGTAGTTTCCTGCCATATGCTCTTTATGAATATTACAAAAAACAAGATGTTGCATCCATAATCATTTTGTTCGACTTAGCATTCTCGTTGTCTCTCCTTCTCCACAGCATTCATAGCCAGCAATTAAAATTGCCGTTGACCATTAGCTGATTGTCTTCTGCATTCCAGTACTTAATTCAACAAGAAAAGCATATTGTTACCGTTTCGCAACCAAATTTCTTCTCCCCTGAGTGCAGATGGGAAGATAATTTGCGACATTGATTAAACTCAATGCTTTATAAGTTGATTCTTTCAAGGGAAAATGATGTATGCCATCTTGGCAATCTTTTCGCAATAGCATGGTCACTTGACTTTACTATTTATGACCAACTAATAAAAGAAAAAAATAAATCATACTACAATGATTATTTTCTTCCTAATACCCCCAAAAAATTCCTTCACTAAAATAGAATTATTTACGTAACATGCCATATAAAATTATCACATCATATATTCATGCTATATAAAACTGTATGACGTGGATAAAAAAATAAAAAAATTTATATATATGTGCAGCCATGTGGCAGTTCCGCATGACATTCCATAATGCCGATTGCCGACCAAGAAGCTATATCTAATTCACCTGAAATAAATAATTTTTCTGTTACTAATCCTTTTATCTTTTTGCCAGCTAGTTACAATTGGGTAAAGTTCGATACTACCTGAGAAACTACCCCTAATATCTGGCACCCAAGTTTCTGAGGATCACACTGTATGACAACAAACCCTTGATAACTACATTTCTGTTGGTTTAACTATTAATCTACAATACAAAAAAATTTCAGACACCTAATAATTCCATATACATCCGATGAAGGAATTGATATCATTCAATGCTTCACACAAAACAAATAAATAAGCGCCTTTCATTTTTCCTTATTCTGTTTTCTTTTTTTTCCTTTTTCTGGTACATTGGGATAACAATGTCATCACACCCAGCAACTAATCATAAACCTGTGACTATAACATTTAACAAATAATAATAATAATAATTCTGCAGCCCGGAAAATCTTCGGCTCCACCAAGGAAAGAAGGAAAGAAAAATTGAGTGACGTGACAAGATGTGAAAATATCTAGCCAGTAAAGATGCAACATCGTGAAACCACCGACAAGAATATTTGCACGGAGAAAAGGACAGCAAAAGAGAGAGTGGCGAAAAAAATCGAACCGACATAACTAACTACCAAGTGACATGGTCGACTCGAAAAGGCACTTATTATTTTGTGGTTCTGGAAACTTTGCAGCTACTTCTTGTCCATTTCAACTCGGCTTCTAAACAATCTACGTTCAATTCCAGATGCCACGAATAAAAATTACATTTTGCAGTTAACCAATGAAATTAATTAAATATATATTAAAAAAGACAAAAGTTAACCTTTTACACTCTTATTAAATTGACAAGGATAACCAGATTCTTTCCTCAAGCACTGTGCTTCAACCTAATCATGATTACACAAAGATTAACAAAATAAATCTTGAAAACAAAGATTATAAGTGCAGTGTTAGAGAAACCGGAAACAAAGTTATTTTTCCACGGCTACTCTTCTACCCCTATCCTGCCAACATGAACAAATCAAAGGTGAAAATTATAGCCTAATGGCACCTAATTTACACAGAATATGAGTGTTAACTTAAGAAAAAGCACTGGTCAATTTAGAATCTTTCTACCAGAAAAAAAAAAAAAGAAACATTATTATCATCTTAGAAATTATCACCGTCGACGACCACTAGTGGCACTTGATGAACCTAAATAGCCCAATCGCTCTGCTAATACATTCACATCTTCCTCTTCGCCTACCTCATTGCTCTCACTTAACAATTCTTCCCAAAATCCCTCATCAAGCTCTCTATCTCCACTTTCAGGTGCCTCAATTTCTTCTTCTTCTTCCTCTTCTTCTTGGCCTCTTCTCGATTTGCCATATCCTTGCATTTCCAGTGCAAGTGCTTCCAATTCTGAAACTCCAAACCCGTAATCTCCAAGCTCTAAAGGTTCAGTTTTTATGGGATTTTTACTTTGACTTCTACTACTAGCTCCCTGATCAATAGGCCTTCTTCTTTTCCTATTTATTGCTTCTTCAAGTTCTTTCTTTTTATCTTTCAGCTGAGCTAATTGCTGTAAAAAGGCAGGATTTTGAACTGCTCTAGCCAAGAATTGCATCATTTGCTGCTGCTTTAATTCTGTGCCTTGCAGCCTCTGCTCCATGGTTTGAATATATGATCTGGTGTTCTGTTGTTGTTGTCTTAGCTTTACTAATTCCATCATTAAAACCTGTTTATCACGCCTTAATCGACCGATTTCTCCGTCAAAACCAAATCGCCCAACTTCAACACAAGCACTCAGAGCTTGCTGCCGAGACAGAGGCAGAGATGATGCCTTTCTTCTTCTGATATTTCTTAGAAGATGCCTTTGACCCCTTAAAAATCCTTCATTGGCAAACTCCCATCTATCTGGATCTATCTTCTTGAAGCCCTGCACAGTACAACCATCAACCATCATATTCCACTGGCAATAATTAATTTGCATAATTGCCCATTACAAAAGCTAAATCCAAAAACAGGGAAGAACCCACTTCGGCACATCCCGATAGAACCATTGGGGAAAGAGAATATTAATATTAAATAATTTAATAAGAGGACCTCTCAGAGCAAGTGGCATGAAAATTCCAGAACTTCTTAGAACAATCTTCTCTGCTGGTGCTGATGAGTAAGAATTTTAAAATATTAGGTCACTGTTCCTTAAGCACAATTAAAATATTTATATTACAATTAAAAAAAAAAAGTAAACCTCACCCCGAAAAAAAAGGCAGAGGCATCCATTTTTGAATTAAAAAAAAAACTCCAAAAATACAAGTGGCATCCAACCAGTAATATTGAAAGAATTTGAACAATTTTGTTGAATTCCAAAAACCAGATTAAAATTGAAGAAGAGAGAACTTACATAAGTGTTAAGTTGCCGGACAAAGCTAGAGAAATTGTTATGCTTAAAGTATCTTGGGAGGAGGCTTGTCGACAAGGAATGAGGATCCCAAACCACGAAGCTAGAGCCTCCTGTGCTCCAAGAAATTACATCATTAGTAATTGGGTCATCTACCATCTCATAAGTTTTCGTCAGAAATGGCGGTGGTCCTGTGTCGTGAAGCCCCTCCATTGGCAGCGGCGGCACTATCGCTGACGGCGACTCATCGCTTATCTGCGATGAACTTGATCCTGGGTACTCTTCCTTTACAAAGAAAAATGGATTCATATCGATCCTTATGCTATTCTCTTCAATTCAATTCGACGCCTAAAAAGTCAAAACAAATTTTTCGCTTTTTTTCAGTTTCCTGTAAATGCAGGGTGGAGAAGAAGAGGGGAAATTCCCAGATACAGAGAGAGCGTGTGCCAATTTAAAGCTAAATTCTTGAGAAGAAGTGGAAAGGTGGGAGCGGTTTTGACCATAAAAAAATAAATTAAAAAAAAAAGAGCAAGAAGAAGAAGAAGACAAGGAAGGATTGAAGTTTTTTTTTTTCCTTCCTTTTTTACTTTTTGTGTTTTGTTCACCTTTTATGAGGCTCTAATTTTATTTTCGCTGTTTTGCTGGATACAGAGGAAGGTCGCCTTCAACATGTTGATAACCAGGCTGGTTAGGTATAAGTATAACACCCATAAATGAAGAAGGCAATGCAGATACGTTAGGCCTCTTAAATAGAGCCAAATAGGATTGGCGAGTTAAAAAACGGAAAGGACTATTATAAAAATCAAAATGGAAAGTTCTAGAGTTCTTGGTAGTGTAGAGTATTTAATCGCTTTCTTGATTGGGTAAGTACGGTGACTGGCCACTAAGGAGGGAAAAGGTGGAGAGTGGTCCTTACTCCTTAGGAACTTCCAAGGGTAAGGATGGTATGGTGGAGGTATGGCAGGTTTACGACTGTCGGACCCTTTTTCATTCCTCTATTTTTACCTTATCACCTACTGCGCCAATGTTATGTAAGGTTAATATGTTGTGCCAAATGGTGTTGAGCTATACGATGAGCATCGTCCGATTAAAAAATATGAAAATAAATATAATCGGATTTTATGATTTTTTTTTCTGTTGTTATAAATTTTGATTGTTGGTTGTCTATTATTAAGAGACACTAACAAGCGTTAGTTTGAAGGTTTTAATCAACTCTTTTAACTTTTAAATGTGTCTGATAATTTTTGTTAATCAATTATTACTAAAAAAATATTTATAACTTTTAAATGTGTCCAATTTGGAAATTATAATTTTCGGTATTGTTTTGATAGTCAATAATTTTTAAAGACAATTTTATTGTAAAGATAAAATCTTCGTATTGTGGTATCCAAAAAATGTTAAATAATTTAGTACGGTTTTTATTGTTTCGGACCTAAACAGTTCAGTAAGGTACATTTAATATTTTGAACAATTCAATCATTTTTCTATAAAAAAAAAATCATACAATATTATAAGTAAATATAAGAAAGTTCCTAATATATATATATATATATATATATATAAACACACATCAATATCAACCTATAATTAAAAATATTTTTATAATAATTTACGTGTCAAATATATATTACTTAATAAACCCTCCATTCAAAAGTTGATAAATAAACACAAGCACACGTTACAAAGAAAATACAATTTATTCTTTAACCACGACTAAAACTTTTTAAGCAAGTCCAACTAACATTCAAAGATACAATTTTTTCAGAAGTGCAACTTATGAAATCAATATTCGACATTTTTATCTTTCTTTTACATTTTTCTAAAAAAAAATACACAGTTACACCAAAAATATTTAAGCATGATTTAATAGTTATAAATATAACCGCTGTAAGTTGGCTTGATGAATAGTACTCAATAAAAATGCATAATATTTCGAATTTTATTCTTAATAATGGTATTTTTATAATTAAACATTACACCTTTTCTTATTACTAAAAAATAGTTATATATGAATATAATAGTTATCTTATCACACAAATATATATATATATATATATATATATATATATATATATTCTAATTTATCTCGTACTAAGAATTCAAATATCCTTGAAGCATAGTTCTCTCCCCATCATCTTTTTTCTAGAAACCATGTGCGTCAACATCATCATCGTTAAAGATTTAGCCGATGGGATTTCAATTGGACCAACATATATATGGAGTATAATATTTTCTCGATATTTTAGTTCAGTTAAAGAGAAATTATGATAGGTAATTATTTCATATATGATCCCAATAAAAGGAAATTTCACGCGCAAATTTAAATGAATTAAACAGTAGATTACGAATGCCGGATGGGTCTCGAAAAAATCCAAATTTAATCAATCCTTTCCCTTTTTTTCGTTAAAAACAAGGTTAAGTGACGTATACGTGGAAATTCATGCACATAGGTTTATCCATTCCTAATTTCTAGGTCATTTCCCATGCGATTCTTTTGATAGGACTTTTAATAGTTACCCCGGAATTGTTTTAATAGGTCAGAGTGATGTAACAATAACATGATCAAGAAGACTGTAATGCTAAGTGACATTGTTTTATTATGGGTAATTCAAATTTTATAAAAATCCGACCCTGTTATTTATGAACATTCTCTGTGGTTCACAAAGATAATTTCCTTTAGTCGCTGTAAAAGTTAATCAGTTCCGTTATATTCATGCATATAATTCCTAATAAATTCTCCTAATAATTGGGTTAAATATTAAATTGTATTATGAACATCAAATTAAAAAATAGATGAAAATCTATGTATAAATTTATAATTAATCTTTTTTTTTTCTTTAACATGACGAAGCTTTTTTCTTTTAAAGAAATTAACGAGGGAGCACTTCTCTGATAACAGAGAGATGATGCGGAACTTGAAATCTGATGATGCTCTACTAAAAACCAGTAGGCTGGGGTCTGTGGGCGTTGCCCCTAATATATTAAAAAAAATAAAGAAGATGTGTTGTTCTCTTGGCCCCTCCTAACAACTTCCATTATTTTAATCCCCAAAGTGTACGGGAAAACCCTATCTTTATGTCTGTTTGCAAATTAAAAAATTAATTTTCCGGATATTTTCAACAAAAACATAACAGCATGATCTAAGTATTATTTTTTTAGTTTATCAAACAATCCATATAGGACCTTCTACAATCTTCTTGAATGTACTAGACTCAACTAGGATTTCTTTTTATTATTATTAGGTACAATATTCTTGAATGTACTCATTCTTGCGAACACTTAGATATTTCATTTAGAGTCACAATTCGATGTTGATTGTGCTTCTAGAACCCCGGATTAATGATCCTCTTCTTGACAAGTGCATTTTTAAAATTGGCTTCCCCTATTCTCATAGAGTGGAAGCTACTAGAGTGGTGTGTGGATATATTAATTAATGATATGCAGTTTATTCACCTGTGCATCATTGCTAATAATAATCTTGTGTCTTTCTTCACTGCTATTTATGGCCATCCAGTAGCCTCTTTGCGTAGCAGACTCTAGCCTTATTTGCAATAAATTAATCAGTGCATGGTTGATCCCTGGTTTCTTATGGGGGACTTTTAACTCTCCTGTATGCCAATGAGAGACAGGGTGGCTCTCCTAATAGGATTGGCATTTGTAAGAGTTACTTACACTGTTTTAGCTCTTTTAATTCGATGTATATGGGATATAGAGGGCCTGACTTCACTTGAAAAAGGAGGAATTTGCAAGAGAGACTAGACCGAGGAATTTGTAATTCTGCCTAGAGACTTCAATTTCCCGAAGCTTATATTTTTCACTTGGCTAGGATAGCTTCAGATCACAGACCGCTACTGTTAAAGTTTAATAATATCCACCCGCTCAAAGGAACAAGGCCTTTTAGATTTCTCCAAGCATGGTTATCTCATCCGGATTTTCAAGACTTTGTTCAGAGGAGTTGGAAAGTTGAGGATAGTCTTATGGCTTCAGTTAAACACTTTGTTGACAAGTTGCAGCACTAAAATCATTCTATTTTTTACAATATTTTTTATAAGAAGAAAGTTCTCTTGACTCGTATCTCTGGCATCCAAAAAGTTCTTGCCCATAGATAGTCTGTTCATCTTGAAAATCTGGAATCGAAACTCAAACTGAAACTTAAGTAAACTCTACTTCGTAAAGAGCTCCTCTGGTTTCAAAAGTCCAGGAGGGAGTGGATTTTGTGGGGAGATAAGTATACTTCTTTCTTCCATCAAAGAGCACTTCGAAGAAGAAGGAGAAATATAATAAAGTATCTTCAGGACAGTGATAGAGTTTGGCAAGATGATCTTGCCCATTTATGTTCCATGACGATCAACTTCTTCTCCAATCTCTACAATGATGATTGTCAAAGTCGCTCTCCTTATCACATTAAAGGTCGTTTCCCTTTTCTTGGAGACAGGCTTAATATTTTGGGTAAAGATTATTCTAATAAGGATATTTGGAAGGCTCTTCAAAACATGAAGCCTTGGAAATCCTCGGGTATTGATGGCATATATGTAGGCTTCTGCCAATCTCTGTGGTATGTGGTTGGTAATGAAGTGTGTAAAGAGGTAAAATGGATTCTTCATGGAGGTAAAATAGACCATTCTATGAATAAAATCCTTATTTGTCTGATTCTTAAAGTGGATGTTATAAATATAGTAGTTTATTTATATACAGGTCATGTGGTATTAGGTGGTCACGTGACATTATCTTGTATATAAATATCATACTAGTGTAGCTGCAGTGGTGTATTGTTTTGCTTTCCTCTGTTTTAGTAAAAAGGAAATTCATTTTCATTCTTTACTTTTTGCTCAGATATGCCTAGGAATTTGTCTTAATTTCAACCTATTGCTTTATGTAAGGTTTTTTATAAGATGGTCACCAAAGAAATTACTAATAGACTCAAATCTCTTATGCCTTCTCTAATTGGCTTAACCCAAACAAGCTTTCTTATGCCTTCTTTGATTGGTCCAACCCAAACAAGCTTTCTTATGCCTTTTCTGATTGGCCCAACCCAAACAAGCTTTGTTCTGGATCGTCACATAACAGAGAAAATTCTCATTGCCCAGGAAGTCATCCATACCATGAGAACTAAGAAAGAGAAAGTAGGTTTCATGGCCATTAAGGTTGATTTAGAAAAGGCCTATGATCGTAATGATTGGGCATTTCTTAAAGATACTTTAGTTGATGTTGGTATTCCAGTTGCTCTTGTTACGGTTATTATGGATTGTGTTATCTATTCCTCTATGCAATTGCTTTGGAATGGGGATTTATTTAAATCTTTTATTCCTAGTCGGGGTTTGAGAAAAGGGTGCCCGTTTTCTCCCTATCTCTTTGTTCTCTATATGGAGAGATTGAGTTAGGGTATTTGTGATGCAGTAAATAATGGTTTGTGAATGCCTATTTCGTTAAATAAATGTGGTCCCTTTCTTAGCCATCTCTTTTTTGCTGATGATCTAATCCTCTTTGCTAGAGCAAATGTGTTGTAGGCTCAGACCATTACTAATGTTCTTAATTACTTATATGAAAGCTCTGGGCAAATAGTTAGTGCTGAGAAAACTAACATCTTTTACACCAATAACATCAGTGCTCTCACCCACAGGAATCTAAATCATTGTTTGGGGTTTAAAGAAGTCTTTGATTTGGGCAAGTACCTTAGCATGCCCCTTTTACATTCAAGAGTCTCTCAGAGACGTAACTCCTATATTCTGGACCGCATGAAAAGTAAATTGGCCAGCTAGAATTCCTCTCATATCTCTGTGGTAGGGAGAATCACTTTGACAAAGTCAGTTTTATCTACTATGCCTACATACATAATGCAGGCTTCAGTGATCCCGTCCTTTTTGTGCACTGATTTTGATAAACTTTCTCATAACTTTGTTTAGGGTGGAATAGAAGACACTCGAAAGCTTGCTCTAGTTCCTTAGAGCAAAGTCACTCAACCCAATAATAGTGGGGGCCTAGCCTTTCGGGATATGCAAACTCTTAATGCAGCTTTTATAATGAAAATTGGATGGCATTTGTTTGTTCAATCTCAGCAGTTGTGGATTCAAGTCCTTGCTTCAAATGACAAGTTCTAGTATACTCTAAATGCCAACCCAATTGCCTAGCGAAATTCCACGTCTCTTTGGAGGGGTGTTTGCAAGTATTGGAATAATATTACCAACCATGCTATATGGTCTATTGGGAATGGATTAAAAGCTAGTTTCTTATTTGATAGATGGGTTTCTCGGATTAACTCTTCTATGTTCCATCTTGCCTCTAAACCTATTCTAGTGGACTTAATTGATAAAAAAGTTGTCCATTTTGTAATAGACAATGAAGGTTGGCTTTGGAATCTCTTTAAGGATTTTTTTCTCGCACAACACGCTGCTTAAAATGGTAGCTATCTATCCTCCTACATCCATAGTGAATGATGACTCGATTTTTTGGGATCTTTCTCCTTCGGGAGAATTTACCATCAAGTCTGCTTATTTATCATTGTATGATAATTTTATAAGTGGCAATGACTCTCTTTGGGATCAGATTTGGAAGTTAAAGGTGATGCAGCATATCAAAGCTTTCCTCTAGCTTGCTCTCAATAATGGAATCATGACGAATTCGAAGAGAAAGTGCAAACACTTCTTTGACTTCAATGTCTGTTCTATCTATTATAGGTGTAACACCCTTATCACTCAGATCTAATGGAACAGTGTAAACTGGTCGAATTTTTTTCCACTTGTACCTAAATTTAACTCTTCACTTATTTTCATTAAATTAACTTTTGTTTGCAATCCAATTCCATTATTATATCCTTAAATTATATTGTTGTTGACCTATAACTGTCCAAAGTTACTATTTATTTTGTAAAAATTTGACAATATAACAGCTATAATTTTGACTCGCCCCTTGAAATACAAACAATTACACAGCCTCTCTGAGGCACAACAATTCAAATATAACTAATATTCTCAATCTAAAACTTCATATTTCATAATCTAACAAACTTATCCACATCCATCACATCACATCTTAGTAATCACATATTTAACTTTATACATATCTATTACATGTCCTTGCTACAAATTTCATCATCTATACATACAATTATTTATACATGCCAAAAAAAAATCAACTACCCTATAATAAACAACTCTTCTTCCGATATGTGCATTAATGCTCCTGCTCTTTGGTACCGGCACGCAGTAAAATCTACGTGCTGAGCATAAAATATGCCCAGTGGTGACTAACAATCATAATATTTTCCTTCTCCAAATTTTTCTAATTATACAACAATTAAGCTAATAAACTCTTAATATAATTTCAAATAAGCAAATTTTACTTATTTTCATTTCAAAGACAATTTTATTCTATTATTAACAATTCTTTTTACTTAATACCTAAACTTTAATTAAATATTTAATTTAATCCCTAATATTTCATTTATTTCCAAAGATTGCCCTTTTTAATCAATATTTATAAAACTGCCATTATATTCATTTATTTTCATTCTTACCCTATAACTTTACTCACAATTTACCAATTACTCCTTATTTTACTGTTTTCACGTAAAATTACACTTTTAGTACTTATGTCATAAAACTTCATTTTTACACTGTCAGGATGCTAAATTATCATTTTACCCCTTTATAATTTTTTCTTAACTATATTTACTCATTGAATACCAGTTTTGATAAAATTATCATTTTGTCCCTAAATTTTTTATTTTCTTTCAATTAGGTCCCTTTTCATTTTAAACTTCATTTTTATCTCTCTATTCACACTTTTAATTCATTCTTAATATAATGTCCCTAGTATAAATCTGACAGAAACTCTTAGACCAGATATACAAGACGTGGATCCCATAGAGCCACAAACAGACTGAGAAATGACCCCGAAGGACTATCTCTCCACAGAACATATAACAGAACAAACATATACTATGAAGATTAGAGATTCTACCATAGTAAAGCAAGTCGCCATGACTTTCACCGCGGTACAGATATCCCTATGGTCAGCCAATTATATCCTGAACTAGGTTTTGACTGCCTGACTAATACCAAGTGCAAAATTTACTTACTTTTCATTTTATTTCCAATTAATCTTAACAAACTCAATAACTTTCTATTCCATAAAATTCATTGATTGACTTTTTCTTTATTTTTACACAGAATACTATTTTATTTACATTAATTCACCATATTCCACTTATTTAGTGAATTATTTATTAATAACTCAACATTTTCACTTAAACATAACCAAATTCTTCCCTCTAAAATATTTAAATAATTCATATAAATTTCACAAAAATTTATGAACACATTATTTCACCATTATTGTCATTTTATGGCTTAATTTCATTTAAATGCACAAAATATACATTAATTCCCTTTAGGATCCTATTGGGCCAACAAAGGAAGTCTACCATACATAAGCATTTAAATTCATTTAAGCTTCCTAATATGCTTATTCAAGGTCTAATTTCACTATTCTAAGGTCAATTTCAATTTTACATTTTTTTTTCAATATATTTTTTTAAGTTACATAAAGAAAATTAATTCAAAATTAAGGAAAATGTTAGAATTTATTAGCCAGTAACCTTCTTTCCTTGTTTTGACTTGCCTAGACTTCCTTTCCTTTGCCTTTAGCCTTGGCAAGTTAGTCTTCTCCTTGTGAACCTACCATGGCCGAATTTATACGCATAAGAAACTCTAATTTTTTTATCTTATTTGCTTAATTTGACATCAAAAATGGATTCTAAGCATAAAAAACTAGCTAAAAACACTAAAGAGATAATTTTTCTCTTAATAATTCAACTTACCTCTTTAGACACCTAAGGTTAAATTTTGGAATTTCTTTGCTTTTTTGGCTTAAATCAAGTGATGGAGGCTTAAGTACACATCAAGAGGGGTAGAATTAGAGTTGGGATGTTGGAATTTAAGGCAAGATTTAAGGGAATTAAGAAGAAATTTTTGAGAGAAAGGGAGAGGAAGTAGTTCGGCCAAGAAAAGGAAGAAGAAGTGGCTGAAAAATGCTGGAATTTCACAGATTTTCAACCTTAAATATTCTTCTAATGGGCCAAAAAATTGGGCCAAGCCTAATGGGCTTAACCCATTAATTTAAGCCCAATAACTAACTATTAAAAGTCCTAATTAAATTCTCTCACTTTCCAACTCCAATTCACTTCAATTTTGATTTCACCACTCTTAGCACATTAAAAATAGATTGTATGCAAAATTTTGGTTCAATCGGAGTTCGTTACCGATCCGATTCAATCAAATCAGTCCGATTCGATAACTACTGACATTACCGAAAAATTCATTTTTTATACCAAAATATTCTACATGAAATTTATTTAAGATTTGCAAAATCTGTCAATTTTTGAAGTTCATTTGCTATTTTTAAAAATTTGGTCAAAGTTGATCAACTCTTTCTGGCATGAAAATTGATTCGACACATTTTTCGTATTTTTGACTTTCAGAGGCCTATTTGACCTCGATTTCATTTTAAATTTCAACCCCGGACTCACCATGACCAATACTTTTCGATGGTCAAATAAAATATTTTTTACTTTCGGATACAAATTACAACCCGATAATTCTATTCACCATCGGAATTTACTGTTCACGGCTAAGCCGGTGTTGAGGCCATTACAATAGGACAGGCGAAAATGGTCTCCAATTTTTCCGAGATTGCTTTGCTGCTGACTATTTCTGGAACTTATATCTCTCTGCGGATCTTTCTCCTTTCTTAATTTATAGAGTTGGAAGACTTGAAAAGTTGAGTTGAGGGTGTCAAGTGGCCTGATTTTTTTGCAATAGCTTGCTGGCACCTTTGGAAAAATAGGAATGGATTTATTTTTCAAAAAGTTTATAGACCCACTTCTCTCATGGTTAAGGACGTGGTTAACTTTGCTACTTATTGCCATGAAACTCTCATCCGGACGGATGCTACAGGTAAAAAAGAATTTGATCCCATTTGTATGGTTTGGTCTCATCCCCTTCGGGATTCATTAAGATTAATTCATATGCTTCGGTCTCTATGGGGGGAACTGCTACCTGTGGTGGGCTTTTGAGAAATCATTGGGGGAATTGGTGTGCAGGTTATGTTGTCAACATTGGAGTTTGCCCCATTCTATTGGCTGAAATATGGGGTGTTTGGTCTTTGTAAGGCTGAGGAGGAAGGGGTGCATAATGTGATAGTTTAATGTGATAATATAATGGATGTGGATATGATTTATGGCAAGTGCTTGGTTAATTCTTTCTGCACCTCTCTTATCAATCTCATTCGACAACTCTCTGAGGACTTTCTAGCCTTTCATCACATCCATCATGAAGCAAACTTTGCAGCGGACTTCATTGTCCATCTTGGTCATGGCTTCCCTCCAGATTACCATAATTTGTCATCTCCTCCTCATGGGATGAGGAATTAGCTTTACGTCGACATACAAAACTACAAATTAATTAATAGCTACTTTATAATAGTCTATTATATTGAAGTATAAATAACTATGTGTGTTTGTTTCTATATATTAAATTAAAAGTTTGACAAAAAGAATCTAAAGGGACAACTAAAATTAAAGGATACTATACACCTGGCTGATTAATGTTCGAAAAACATATTTATATGATAAGAAGGTTTAGAAAAACAAATTTAATATACATAATTAATTTGGTTTGAGCTTGAACTCAACATGAGTTGTAAAAGAATTACTCCTGATCTGGTCTGAAAAAATGGTCGTTCACTTTCTTTTTTTCATAGTTATTAAGAAAAACTTGCTGCTGCCATTGAATAAATGCATTTTTTCAATATATTCATACATTAATTAGTTAAAAAAATTAATAATGTCAAAAAGGGTAATTTAAATCATGATGTGAGACAAATAAAAGAAATTTGGAAGGCAGTGAGTAGGGGTGAGCATTTGGTCGGTTCGGTTCGGTTTTGAACCGAACCGATTAAACCGAAAATCAAACTTTAGAAAATATAGAAATCGAATCGAAACCGATTTTTATAGAATCGAAAACCGAATAAACGAAAATAATTTCGATCGGTTCGGTTCGGTTCAATCGATTCTGGATCAATATGAGCTTATTTTTATTGGGCTTTTAACCTATATGGGTCCATAAATTAAATTAATTTATATTCAACAAAATAAATTCATTTAAAATAATTAAAATTAAAACAATATACATAAATTTATTATATTATGTCTATAATAAATACTAATCAAAATATTTTAATTATTTTAATAATATTTTAATAAAAACTTAATTTAATTATTGTAATAATATTTTCAAGTTTGATTTTTTTAAATCATAAATAAAAATACATAATTATAACATTTACTAAAAACCAAAACAAAAATACATAATTTAATGTGTACTTTCTGCGCAATGTTCTTTGAAGTGCAATTCTTTTATTCTTTTATTTTTTTCCTTTTTTTTTTCTGTCTAGGCTTCTTTTATTACTTTGTATCACTTCTGATGGACTTCAATTACAAATTCAATCTTTTATAATAAATCATATGTAGTGTGTAGAATCTTTTAGGGTAAATTGATCAACATCCTTTTTCTTCGAAATTATTACGCAAACAACGAAGAATTTTATTTATGTAAATTTTCTTATGACAATGTCACAAAAAAATTTAGTTCATGCTTAATTTTTATTTTTTGCTGCTGTTGTGGGAGACATTAGCCTTGAGCAATCTGAGATGGATGGATATTTTGATTGTTCTTGCATGTTTTGAAAAAATAATACAAATACCATACTTCCTGAGTTCATTTCTTATTATGTAGTCTCGTTATCATCATCATATTTATTATGCAAACTCAATTGAAGAGTATTGCATTAAGCATATTGAAAGAAATACTACAAAAATGGAGTATATGAGATAGAATAATATTGCATAAATTAAAATAAATTTACGATTTTAGAAGCTATATAAATAATATTCTGTAATATTTAGCATGAAAAGTTTTTCATTAATTATTTATCTGACCAAATAACTGAATTGTTCACAGCATTTAAAATTTAATTGACCCATAAATACCGGTTTTGATAACCATCCCATTTAGAGATAACTGGCAATTATAACATTTAATCTCAATTAATTAAAAGGAAATATAATAAATAATTTATATATCAATTATAATATTTTAGGGCAGACTCAAAAAGAAAAATAGATAAAAAAATTATGAAAGTGGGACAGTAAATTAGAGATGTAATTATATTATTATAACAAAAAATAAAAAGGCCGGGACAGGGATTGAACACAGGACCTACTGAAGTTATCATTGTGTTCCACACCACTCATCCAAAGTGTATTATCTAATATCTTAATACTATAAAATATATATATATATAAACTTCGGTCGGTTCGGTTCCTTCGGTTTTTCAATTTCAAAAACCGAACCGAACCGATAAAAACCGAATTTTTATTTCGGTTCAGAATCGAACGAACCGAAAACTGAAAAAACCGAACCAAATATATCAAAATCAATTCGGTTCGGTTCGGTTTTTGGTTCCGGTTCGGTTCTGCACACCCCTACTCAATACTATAAAATATATATATATAAACTTTGGTCGGTTCGGTTTCTTCGGTTTTTTAATTTTAAAAACCGAACCGAACCGATAAAACCGAATTTTTATTTCGGTTCAGAATCGAACGAACCGAAAACCGAAAAAACGGAACCAAATAGACCAAAATCAATTCGGTTCGGTTCGGTTTTCGGTTCCGGTTCGGTTCTGCACACCCCTATGTTACAGTTCGAAAGTCACCATCACTTGGCCCCAGTTAAATGTTTTCATCATTTTGTTTTCAATTATAAATTGCATTATATATTTTTTATAATAATTTAAATAATATTATTAGCTTATTTAACCGTTGAAAAAAATAAAAGTTGAGTCTAGGACTGTACATTCTCTTTGCAACCGTGAATATCAAATAAATAATGTCACTTTCTACCTCTTATTGGTAAAATAAACAATAAATTTATCGTAGTTCATTATGATTAGGCTTAATTTTTTTCTTAGGCTTTTTAGGCCCAACGACTTGATTATTCACCAAAACCTACCAATAGCTATCTTCTGATAATGGGGCTCTCAGGACAAGCCCATCAAACCTCACTCAGGGAATATCGGGTCGAGTATCTCTCACACTTCAACTTCCTGCTAAAACCCTCGCCGCAACCCTAAATCACACTTAATTAGCATTGAAAATGACGATGCCTCAGTTGTTTCAATTTTGGCTTTTAAACTTTGACTTCGTGTACTCGGAACTAGCTGTGCCCAAGACTAGTCTCAAGGCATTCTGGATGAGATCTGCTCTTCTTTAAGTTGTCGAAACTTTACGGCTTAGACCACAACACTGGGCAGTTCCAGCTTCTTCAATTAATCAAAGTCCAAAAGGCAGCTTTTAAATTCATTTTCTTTAATTTCCTATTTTATCAACACTGAGACCAAAACAGATCAGAATCTTTCCTTTTTGTATGTTCAAGCACAATAAACATGGAGAAACATAAAAGAAAATAAGCAAATAAACACATTATCAATCATGCATCTGCCCTGGCTGACAAATACTATTATATGGATGCTTGCTTAGTCACTTGACATTTAGGGGACTGCTTTTTCGTCTACATCATAAGGTTTTCCACTTAATTAAAATTTTTGTCCTTTGCTGTTGATCTTTATATATTTTCTTGTGCGATTTAATTTCTTGGTTGGTATATATATATATATATATATATATATATATAGTAATTCCAACATAACAGCGTAATGTTATTAAATTTTTCGTCGTTTGCTGTCTCTCTATATATCAATAAGTTCACATATAAAATTGTGTTTCCATGTTGATATAGAAATAAAACTTTTTGCTGATAAAAGAATCAGGTTCAAACGATAATGGATATTATTAAGAGAATCAGGTTCAAACGATAATTGGATTGGAGTAATTTAGGTCAATTCCATAATAATTGATTACGGGATCTAATGTGTGTACATCTACTGAGAAAGAACAGTCTTGTAGTTAATTGCTATGAAATTGACCTAAAATACTCTAATCTCATAAATAAAATAAAAAATATCCTATTTTTAAAAATAAAATTTCAATTCACATTATCTATAAAAAATCTCGTAAGGTTTTGGGTTTGTAATAATTTTAATAGGCCTAATTATTATTCTATTATTAGCAGAAAGTATATATTGATTTTCTTTTTTAAAGTTTATAATTACTTTCTTTCTCAAAAAAAAAAAAGATAATATAAAATACATGAATAATTTAGTGAAAGTGATTAGTGAATATCGTCCTCGTTGCAGCAGAGAGTAGGAGATGGTTATTGTGGGAGAACACATGCCGGGCGGTGGTTTTGTTAGGTGCACATGCACACTTGAACTTTCAAATCATCTGTTGTAATCATATATTATTTGATAATCATTTTTGGCAAAATATATTTTTTAAATTTTTATATTAAATTTTTTAATAAATTTTCTTATTAGATTATTATATTTTGATATAAGATAATATACAATTTTTTTTATAAACGTGTGAGACTTAAAATATATATTTTGCCAAAAAATTATTATTATTTTTAAAGTTATAATTATTAAAACAAATAAATGTAAAAAATAATATCATATTTTTAAATCTATTTTGATTTATAATTTTATTGATGATATAAATATTTTTTTTATTCTATTTGAAAAAATCTGCTTTATTATTTACCTTATTAGAATATTAAATAGTTTACAGGACTTTTAATTTAATTGATTGATACTACAGTAATTTTAATAGCTATAATTTGTGTAATTATATAAAATAATTAATAATTATTATTATGAAAGAAAAAAAATCCGCATAATTTACACGTGATATACAGATTGTTTGTTTATTGTTGAAAGATTTTTTGGTTGGATTCCATCATTTTAATAATGCCAGATAAGGGATAAGAGAAATTCTTTATATATATATATAATTTACTCGTGATATACAAATCTTTTTAGGCTCCAGCGAGGCCCGCATATTTGTATCTGTAGCCACTTGTTGTGGATTCATTAAAAATCTAATATTTTTAAATATTTTTTGAAGCACACTATTTTTCAAATTATTTTTTTTATAAACATTATTTATAAAATTGTTCCTAATATATATAAATAATTAACAAAAAGTAAATTTATTTCTCAAAAATAAAATAGTAGATTTAATATTGACCATATTTGTTTATGAAAAATCGCAATAATCTTACTACCACATAGCTTCCCAAATTGAACGTGACGAAATGTCCGCATGTTGATGGAAATAATTCACATATAATACCTAATATTGGTTTTTGTATTTATACAAGACGAGGAAAAATAAAACTTAATGTGAAAATGTATTTTTATGTAAAATTTAAGTGAAGACATAATATAAATTATAATTAAATTATATATTGCCAGATGTTTTTTCTTACGGTTATAACTTTTACATCATCAAAAATTCAAAATTCATTTATGTAGATGATAAATTGCAATTAAATTATTTATTGTCAGATTTTTTTTTCTTACGGTTGAAAGTTTTACATCATCAAAATTCATTTTACCTTTTCATTTATAATGTTAAGCATTAATTTTACTTTTTTTTAATGCAAACTTTACTATAATAAAAAATATAAATTCATTAAATTTTTAATTCTATTGGATATGAAAACACTAACTATTAATCTCTTCAAAAATAGTGTCATACAATTAATTAAAAAATTTATTTATTTCTAAAAAAATTAATTAAAGTATTATGGACAATTCAAAAATTAATTACAGAATAAATATAATATGTGTATTATGTTTTAGAACAGATTAAAAAGCAAAAACGCAAATATTATTTTGGGATATAATGAGCATATAAATATCCGGTATATGAAATTTACACTGATCTAAATAATTTAAATTTGCATAGGACATTATTTATAAAAGAAAAGAAAATATTCTATTTTAAAAACGGAATGGACTGTAAAATAAAAAAAAAAAAGTCACAGGTGGATTTACCATAGAATTATTAACATGTTCGTATAACTAAAATAAGAAAGAACATAGGCAGGTGGGCAAACGAAGCCTTGGCTTTCTTTCTATAAATAGTGCATCTTATGGGTTTGCTATATACCAAAAGTTCACTTGCTCATTGGAGCAAAATAAGAAAAAGTAAAGTTCACTTGTTCATTTTATCAAATCATATTTGATTTAGCCTTTTCTTCTGAAAATGGCACCACAAGATCAGCAAAACGCTTCCAATCCAATCCCAGCTTTTCCACCAAACTTGTGGAATCATAATTCTGGTTCATTTTCCTCTTCAGATTCAGTGAGATTAATATAGTTTTTTTTTTAAATTAATTTTCTCATGCACCGTGTTTTTTTAATTGATTTTATTAATGCACCATGTTTTTTTTAATTAATTTTATTAAGTTGACATCTATTTCTTTTCTTGTTTTTCATAGGAATTTGAATCCTATAATCAAGAAGTAGAGGTGCTGAAAGAAAAAGTGAAAGATATGTTACTGGAATCAACAAAAAATCTAAGTCAAAATATTGAATTGATAAATTTGGTATGCCGACTTGGTGTATCCTATCATTTTGAGGCTGAAATTGAAAATCAATTCAATTGTATATTCGTGTCTGTTCAAAATCTCAATCAGCACAATGACTATGATCTCTACATTCTCGGACTCTTATTTCGTATTTTACGACAACATGGATATAATATATCATCAGGTAATAAAAGGTTATATATATATATATATATATGTTTTATATTTGGTTAAATTAATGACATTATCTGAATTATAAAATATTAAATGCAGATGTGTTCAATAAATTCAAAAACAGTGACGGAGAGTTTAAAAAAAGCATTGGTAGCGATGTGAAAGGACTTCTTAGCTTATATGAAGCAACCTTTTTGAGTTTTCACGGGGAAGATATATTAGATGAAGCCCTTGTTTTTACGAAGGTACATCTTGAAATCTTAGCTGAGAAATCAAGTCCTCATCTTTCTAAACATATTAAGGATGCTCTCTTTCTGCCATTCCACCATGGAGTGGAAAGAATTAAAACTTTGAAATATATATCATTTTATGAAAAAGAAGAGTCTCCAAACGAAACTCTTCTCAAGTTTGCCAAATTGGACTTTAATCGATTACAATTATTATACAAGAAAGATATCTCATCGGTTTTCAAGTAAGTATTGTGCATTAAAAGTGCTTAAATGAAAAGATTTGAAAAAAAAAAACTTTATAAATATATATAATGGTCATCCTTTGTGTGTGTATATAATTTCAGGTGGTGGAAAGACATAAATCTTCCTGAAAACTTTCCTTATGCAAGAGATAGAATTATGGAATGCTATTTTTGGACACTTGGAAGTCTATCTGAGCCTCAATATTCTTTTGCTCGAGCAATCGGAACTAAGTATGTAAAAATGGTATCGGTTGTTGATGATACATACGATTCATATGGTCATATCAATGAGCTAAATCTTCTTACAAATGTTATTCAGAGGTTTGTTTGATATTCTCTGCCACCTATTTTTCTTTTTCATTTATATTTTTACAAATAAAGAACTGGTTTGGTGGGCAATATAAGTGCTGTAGGTCTTAAATTTGATAGTTTTTAATGATACTTATAGTTATAATTAGATATTATAACGCTATAAAAAATAAAAAAAATATATTTTTTTTGAAAAAAAATGCTTAATACATAAAATACCGTCTAAAAATTGTAAAAAAGGAAACATATTTCATCTAAACTTTGTTTTTAATTTATCCTCTAAATAAACAATAACCATAACAATTAATCATCCTACTAATCTAAAAGGCTAACATGAAGTATGGTTTGCGTCCAACGTTCTACCAATATGTGAAATGAATTGCTTTGTTTTTGGCTGCTGAAGTGACACCAAGCAATGCATTTGTAAGATGTGGCAGCAAATTGGATTTAATCATATAGTAGAACGTGAAACTAAAAAAATAAAATGTATAAGCAATTCATTTTACGCACTGGCAAAATGTGGGATTCAAATACTAGTCCACGTCATTGTCAGTATTTTTGATCAAGGGTTGGTTAGTTGTTATGTCTATTATTTCTGTAAGGGGTGAATTAAAAATATTCAAAATATAGATATAAGATATAAGATATACGATATATTTTTAGGCCAAAAGAAAAGATGGTTACAGAAGTATTTTGAATATTTAATCGTATAGTTGATGGTTGCTGAAATACTTTAATCTCTAAGAATTTAGTTTCCTTCAAATTCAGGCGCTCAATCGATGCCATGGATGAACTACCAGATTATATGAAATTTCTTTGCAAAACTATTTTGAATCTTTATGGTGAAACAGAGGATGATGAAAATGAAGGAATCCTCCACAAAACCTATTTTGCGAAGGAGCAGGTAAATAAATAATTTCATTTATTTTTTAAAGCAATTTCACTTATTTAATTATTTTAATGAAAATAAAGTTTTATTTAGATAATAGAACATTAAATATAAATAACATCTATAAAAGTAAAAAAAAAATAATAATAAAAAAAGAAAATAACCTCTATTGGATTTACTTCTTGTTTTCTAATTCATATATGAGGGACCCAAAATAGCTGCACAATTTCTTAAAACAAAAAATAGCCACATTAAAATGAAAGTTTATCGCAATTAATTTTTCTTACCCTAAAATCATATTCGGGGAAGATTTTTTCTTTTGCTAGATGAAGAGAGACATAATAGTGGATTAATTTATAACACCCATAATCACCAAATTTATGGATCGATAACCTAATAGCAATAAAATAAATTTTATTTTCATAAAAAAGACCGAATTTTAAGTATATATTCCAAAAAGTCATTTTGCTAGAATTTAGGTGGAAGCCCAACCATAAAATTTAACGGGCATGCCATATCATCAAAAGTTATGACATTGCAATTTTGTCATCTGTCAAGCATCATATCAGTTTATAGACTAAATATTTTTGAATGATGTGGTATAGATGATGTGACTTATAAATTTAGTGATTATAAGTAAAATTTGAATTCCTAATAATAATAGTAATTATCATTTGATTTAGGGAAAGAGAGATTGAAAATGATGATTGCATTGGATTTAATTTGATTTATTAACATAAATTATTAAATACAAGTCAGCAATTTAATCATTCATTTATATTGCAACTGTTATTGTAGTTCGAAAAACTCATGAAATGCTATTGTCAAGAGGCAAAATGGATACTTTGGGATAAGCATGTTCCATCATTTGATGAATACGTGGAAAATGGATTAACTACAAGTACTTTCGGCATACTTCCAGCTGGAACCTTGATTGGAGTTGAAGAAGTTGGGGTGAAGGATTATGATTGGATGATAACTAATCCTAAATTATTTGACGCCGTCAAATTTATTGGTCGTTTGAAGAATGACATAATGCCCCATGGTTACGAGGTATTACATACTTGTTACCTTAGTTTTTGTAGATATTGCGAATTCCTAATTAACCATACTACAATACTTTTTCTATAGGTTGAGAATACGAAAGACAGTGGAAATTGTAATTTAGGAGTGCAAAGTTACATGAAACAGTACGGTATGTCAAAAGATGAAGCAATTGAAGGGATTGAGAAAATGTGCGACAATAAATGGAAAGATATAAATGAAGAGTATTGCAAGAAGCCAAAGGAAGTTTCAAGATTTTTGCTGAAGCATTATGTGAACCATGCACGAGTCACTTATTTCGTTTACAAGAGTGTTGATTGCTTTACACACTCATCGCATTTAAAGGATACCATTGAATCTTTGGTCTTTAACCCACTCCCACTCTAAGCCTTTGTTTAGATAAAAGTAAGCGATGAGGGAAATAAGATTTACTTTAATGAAGGAAATGATATGAAATTTACTGTCTTCTACTCTTTATTGTTTGGTATTCTCACTAAAATATAGAGAAATTTTGATTTACTCTCCTTTAATTAAAGAACAAAAATTAAATATTTACTCTCTTTTCTCTCCATTTTGGAGAGAAATAAAAGTTACTCTCTTTCACTTTCTATTTCTCTAATTTCTATCCTTTATTTTTGTCCAAACAAAGTAAAGTATAATAGGTTTCACTGACTCTACTATCGATTGCTCTCAATTCTACCGATCCAAACAAAGGCTAAGTTTCTGCTTGGAGTTTGGATTTGTTTCTTATTTCAACAAGATAATTTGTGAAAGCTTGATATTCCCTACCCCAATCGAATTGAAATTGCTAGATGGGTCTCCCAAAGAATTTCTCAACCACACTTCGAAACTTAATAAAGGTGCTTAAAATTTAAGATTTAAACTTAACAAGATATATCCAACAATACTTGCTATATTGTTCAAGAAATATAACATAATAGTAAGATCCATCCATAGAAGCAATATTAGTAGGTCTCCAAATATCAAAATGAATTAAATAAATTTTGTTCTAACTCAACCTCAAAAATTAAATTGCAATGTGAGCATTATGCAAGCCATTATAAAAAAGATTGTATTTTTATTACTAGATGATAGAAGATACTTAATACGTGCTATTATATCCAGAACTTAATATACGTGGAAAATTTGGAACAAAAAGTTCGTAGGATTTATATTTGTGGACAGCCTAATATCGTAGGTTTTTCTTCTTAGTTTTTACTTCCATCTAGCCTTCTCCAAAATTTTTTTAATTCTATGTATATTATATTTTGACTGTCCCCTTCCCTTTATCTTTGATGATTGTCGAATTCAACAAAAATAATAAATACTCTTAACTGTGCAAATTCTAAATAGAGATAAGCAAGATTGTCTCCACGAAAATTGGTAAATAAAATTTAAACAATAAATCAATTTAGGCACACATCTAGCCTAGGGTAATAATTTGTGTTTCGGTCTTATGAATTTGATCATAGATGCAAAGATTCTCACTATCTTTAAAGAACCAAACTTCAATTAACCTAAGTTAAATAAAATAAATCAGCCATGCACACATGGCTGTTGCAAACTTTAAGTTGCGGAAAATAGAGTGAGGAAGAAGATAGGAGATATCAGTGTATATATGTTCCTTGTATAGTTTAGCTAATTTCTAGGCTAACATTTAGGCTAACATTTGTTAGTTTCCTTTCTTGGTCTCTAATCTCTTGTATATATTCTGAGATTTTCTTGAATGAAAGCGAGAGAGAGCTTTTTCATCGTAAATTCTGTTATGGTATCAGAGCTGGTTTGGCTGTTTTGAGCGTTTTTTTTGGGCTGTAAATTCTGGATTTTGGTTTTCTTTGGGTCACTGTTTTTTGTGTCTGCCGGGATCTCACCGCCCATCAGGAAGGTAGCGCAGGATCTTTTTCGGCCTGTTCCCAAAGTCCAGTGACCGGGGATTGAGCGAGTGTAGCTCAGGCGCCGTCTGAAGCTCTCGGTGTACTGTTCACGCGCAAGCACGTGATGGCGTGTGGAGGCACGTGCGGCGGCCGTTTCTTCTCCGATTTCTTCTCTGACGTCGCAAACCTCTTTCCGGTGGTTCTACGGTGTTGATTTAGCCGTCCGATTTTGTTAGGAGGGTGGACAGTGCATTTGCTTCTGATTTTGGTTAGGGTTCCTGTTTCTGATTTTGGTTCATTCACTTGTAATTGATTTGGTTCCTATTTCTAGTTTTAGTTCATCGTCTTGTACTTGTTTTGGTTGCTGCTTCTGGTTTTGGTTAGTTAACTTGCAATTTTTCTTGGGTCAGTCATTTTATTTTGCTTTCACAATATGTCTTCTTCCGAGATTTTGGGTATTAGATTCACAGGAAAGAATTATGCTGCATAGGAGTTTCAGTTCAGAATGTTCTTGAAGGGAAAGGAGCTTTGGGGACACATTGACGGGTCTTCACCTGCTCCAGCAGATGGGATAGGACAAAATGATTGGGAGACAAAAGATGCCAGGGTTGCTTCTTGGATCATTGGTTCTATTAAAGCTCATATGGTGAATAATTTGCGTTCTTTTACTACTGCCAAAGAGATGTGGGATTATCTTAGGAGAATATACCATCAAGATAATACAGCACGTCGATTTCAATTAGAACTTGAGCTTAGCAACTTTAGTCAAGGTAATCTTTCTATTGAGCAGTATTATTCTGGATTTCTGAATTTATGGAGCGAGTATTCTGGTATTATTTATACAAAGGTTCCTAAAGAGGTTTTAACCAGTCTTCAAGCAATTCATGAAGACAATCGACGTGATCAGTTCTGGATGAAATTAAGGCCAGAATTTGAAGTTACTCGAGCTGGATTGCTGAATAGAAATCCGGTTCCATCATTGGATGTGTGTTTTGGTGAATTATTGCGTGAGGAGCAGAGGTTGGCTACACAGGCTGTTATTGGTGCATCTAGGGAGTCATCTGAAATTGTCAATGTTGCTTATACTGCTCAAGGAAAGAACCATGGAAAAGGACAGGTGCAGTGCTTTAGTTGCAAGGAGTATGGGTATATTGCTCGTAATTGCAGTAAGAAATTATGCAATTATTGTAAGCAGACTGGACTCATCATAAAGGATTGTCCTACTCGTCCAGAAAATCGTCAAATTCGAGGTTTACAAGCTGCAGTTTCAGCCAGTAGTTGCGATTTTCCACCAACTACACCATCTCCCAATGCTATACCTACCATTAATCAGTCTCCTGTTACTCCAGAAATGGTACAACAGATGATTTTATCAGCATTCTCTGCTTTTAATCTTCAGGGGCAAGGTAAAAATGTTTCTTCTCCTTGGCTTATTGATTCTGGTGCATCTAATCATATGATTGGGTCTTCTCATTTGTTACAAAATCTTCGAAAATATACTAGCACACAAAATATTCAGATTGCTAATGGAAATGACCTTTCCATTACTGCCATTGGTGATATTGGACATTCTTTTCATAATGTGTTTGTTTCTCCTGAATTGTCTACTAATTTGATTTCGGTTGGTCAAATGGTGGAAAATAACTGTAATGTAAACTTCTCTCGTGGTGGTTGTCTTGTGCAAGATCAGGTGTCGGGGAAGGTGATCGTGAGGGGGCCTAAAGTGGGCAGATTGTTTCCATTGCAGTTTACTGTTCCTAGTACTTTGTCTTTAGTTTCTAATGTTGTTGACAATAAGGCTGAAGTTTGGCATAAATGGTTAGGCCATCCGAACAATGTTATTTTGAATAAGTTAATGGAACGTGGTTTTCTTGGGAATAAAGTTCAGTCTTCTGATCATATATTATCTCTTGATTGTTCTACTTGTAAATTGGGAAAAAGTAAAACATTGCCTTTTCCAGCTTGTGGTAGTCGTGCTGATACTTGTTTTGCAGTTATACATAGTGATGTTTGGGGTATTACTCCTGTAATTTCACATGGGCAGCATAAGTATTTTGTTATGTTCATTGATGACTACAACCGTTTCACTTGGATATATTTTTTGCATTCCAAAGCTGAGGTGCTAACTGCATTTCGCTCTTTTATGGCTTATGTTGAGACACAATTTTCTACCTGTATAAGAGTTTTATGATCAGAAAATGGTGGGGAATATATGTCACATGAATTTCAGGGTTTCTTGCAACAAAAAGGTATTATATCTCAGCGATCATGTCCTTATACTCCTCAACAGAATGGATTGGCTGAGCGAAAGAACCGTCACTTGTTAGATATGGTTCGCACATTGCTTCTGCAGTCTTCAGTTCCATCTAAATTTTGGGTGGAAGCTTTGGCTACTGCAGTCTATTTAATTAATCGTCTTCCTTCTCAGCAGTTGAATTTTAATTCCCCTTATTATCGTCTATTTCGTATGCACCCTGATTATCATACATTGCGCACATTTGGTTGTGTTTGTTTTGTTCACTTGCCTTCTCATGAGCGTCACAAGCTTATAGCTCAATCTGTTCAGTGTGCTTTTATGGGTTATAGTACTGCTCACAAGGGATTTCTATGCTATGATGCTGTTGCTAATCGCATGCGTATTTCTAGAAATGTGATTTTTTTTGAACATGAGTACTATATTCAACAACATGTTTCTCCTTCGGAATGTGTTCTCCTACCTCACTTTGATGGCATCTCTCGCCCAATTGAACGTTTTCAGTCGGGAATGGTCTATCAGCGACGTCAGCCCCCTCCATCATCATATGATCTTCCCGACCCTGATCCGTTGCCATCTTTAGTGAACACTAGAAGAAGCACTCGTGTTCGTCGGCCTCCAGATAGGTATGGTTTCTCTGCCACGTTATCTCATGCTATAGTTCCTACTTCTTATTCTCAGGCAGCTAAACAAGCATGTTGGGTCAAAGCCATGCAAGAAGAACTTCAGGCTCTTCAGGAGAATCATACATGGGATCTTATTCCTTGTCCTGCTGGAATTAAGCCTATTGGTTGTAAATGGATATACTCAATTAAGCTAAGATCTGATGGCTCACTTGATCGATATAAAGCAAGGTTGGTCGCTCTCGGTAATAAGCAAGAGTATGGACTAGACTATGAGGAGACATTTGCTCCTGTTGCCAAGATGACAACTGTGCGACTCATTCTTGTTATTTCTGCTTCAAAGGGGTGGCCCTTACGACAGATGGATGTGAAAAATGCTTTTTTGCATGGAGATCTTCAGGAAGATGTATACATGACGCCACCATCTGGATTATTTTCTACTCCCTCTTCAGATGTTTGTAAGTTAAAGAGGTCACTATATGGTTTGAAACAGGCTCCTCGGGCATGGTTTAATAAATTTCGTGCTGCTCTTCTTAGTTTCTCTTTTGTTCAGAGTCAGTATGATTCTTTCTTGTTCCTGTGCAAATCTTCTAAGGGAATTGTCTTGCTTTTGGTATATGTCGATGACATTGTTATTATTGGGGATGATTCTGACTTGATTTCTCAGCTTCAAGAGCGTCTTCAAGGTGCCTTTCATATGAAAGATTTGGGTCCTTTACACTATTTTTTGGGCCTTGAAGTGTGTTCTACCAAGGCTGGTATTTTTTTGCATTAACATAAGTATACTCAAGAGCTGATTTCTTTGGCTGGTCTTCAGGATGGTCGTCCTGTTCATACTCCTTTGGAAGTGAATGTTAAATATTGTCGTGATGAGGGTGATTTTCTTTCTGATCCTTCTTTGTATAGACGCCTCGTCAGCAGCCTAAACTATCTGACTATAACTCGTCCAGACATTTCTTTTGCTGTTCAACAGGTTAGTCAATTTATGCAAGCACCCAGGCATCTTCATCTAGCTGCTGTCTGTCGCATCATCTGTTATTTTCATGGTACTTCTACACGAGGTTTGTTTTTCCCAGTTGACTCTCCAATCCGTCTTGTTGCTTATAGTGATGTTGATTGGGCTGGGTGCTCGGATACTCGACGATCCATTACTGGTTGGTGCATGTTTCTTGGTTCATCATTGATTTCTTGGAAAAGCAAGAAGCAAGATCGTGTATCTAAGTCCTCCACTGAGTCTGAATATCGAGCTATGTCCTCTGCTTGTTCAGAAATCCTTTGGCTTCGAGGACTTTTGGCTGAGCTTGGCTTCTGTCAAGCTAATCCTACACCTCTCCATGCTGATAATACTAGTGCTATTCAGATTACAGCTAATCCAGTTTTTTCATGAGCTTACAAAGCATATTGAAGTGGATTGTCACTCTATTCGTGAGGCATATGATTCCCATGTCATTTCTCTACCACATATCACTACGGAGCATCAGACTGCAGATGTGTTTACTAAGGCTCTTTCTAACGGTCGACATCAGTTTCTTATTAACAAATTGATCCTTCTGGATCGCCCAACATCAATTTGAGGGGGGATATCAGTGTATATATGTTCCTTGTATAGTTTAGCTGATTTCTAGGCTAACATTTGTTAGTTTCCTTTCTTGATCTTTCCTTTCTTGGTCTCTAATCTCTTGTATATATTCTGAGATTTTCTTGAATGAAAGAGAGAGAGAAAGCTTTTTCATCGTAAATTCTGTTAGGAGATGGGATGATGAGAGATATCGTTCTCTTTCAAGAATCCTAAATAAAGATATTCCAAACCCTCGATTCTAAGAGAGAAACATGGAAAGAAATAAAATAATCCAACTACAAATCAAACCCAAAATATCTAAGAGAAATTCTATCCCTAACATGGAGGAACCAACAAAACGGGAAATTGTAAGTTCAACTATCCCATTAAAATTAGCTTTCAAACTTTGACTTCGTGTACTCGGAAATAGCTGTGCCCAAGGCTAATCTCAAGGCATTCTGGATGAGATCTGCTCTTCTTTAAGTTGTCGAAACTTTACGGCTTAGACCACAACACTGGGCAGTTCCAGCTTCTTCAATTAATCAAAGTCCAAAAGGCGGCTTTTAACCTCAATTTCTTTAATTTCCTATTTTATCAACAATAGGACCAAAATAGATCAAAATCTTTCCTTTTTGTATATTCAAGCAGAATAAACATGGAGAAATATAAAAGAAAATAAGCAAATAAACTCATTATCAATTATGCATCTGCCCTAGCTGACAAATACTATTATACGGATGCTTACTTAGTCACTTGACATTTAGGGGACTGCTTTTTCGTCTACATCATATGGTTTTCCACTTAATTAAATTTTCTGTCCTTTGTTGTTGATCTCTATATATTTTCTTGTGCGACTTAATTTCTTGGTTGGAAAATAGAATTTTATATAAATATATATATATATATAGTAATTCTAACGTAACAGCATGATGTTATTAAATTTTTCGTCTTTTGCTCTCTCTCTGTATACACTACAAGAAAATTCTGAAATAGCAACGGAAAAATCAGTTGCAAATTTGAGTTGTTATTTTTAGCAACGGATATTATTTCCGTTGCAAAATCCAAGCAAGGTAAGATTCAGTGACTCGATCAAAATTACCGACGGAAATTAATTTCCATTGCTAAGAGGACAACGGAAGAGGACAGTTTCTGTTGTAAAATTCAGCCGGTATAATTAATATAATTGTGACGGAATTTTCATCGCTATTCCGTCACTACAATATTGTTGATTTTTTACATAAAATTACTTTTAGAGTCCATCAATGTCAACATTTCATTACTACTTAATGGCAATAGAAGTGCCATCAATTTAATGTTAACTATGCTTCCAACTACTGCTGGTTTTGCATATGACATCAACTTCCCAGTACTTATTGTGTGTAAATATGAAGCCCCGCCATTAAATCTCTTCAATTCTAATCACTATACAAACCTATGGTAGCATATCAAATATAAACATAGGAAGTAATAACCATGATATTTACCTGTCTGACCATATGCAAAAAATGTAGCTTTTGTTCGCTGGAAAATAGTTAGAATAATTGGCTCGATAGTGATGCAGTAAACCTGTTCAAGCAACCAACGACCAGGTATAAGTTACTTGAAATACTCAGCAAAATAAAACCATATTTAGAGCTCAAATCAAGTATAAACTAAGATCTTGTTGCTTACTTCTTTAATAAAACAGGTTCAGAAAGGTTTTCTCAACATGTTAGTGAATCTAGAAATAAATATCATACCAGATGACATAAGAATAAGAATGACATAATCATTAAAACATAATATGCAATTTAATTCTGAATCTTCTACAGACTTAGTATTTTTTACCTGCCAAGAGAAAATCCCATAGAGAACAAAAATATCAATTACAGCTCTATCTATAGGAATAAAAATATCAAAACTATCCGTGGCAGATAAGAATGTAGAAACATTGACAAGATTATCATTTACTTGTATCCAATTCAAACAGAAGTGAAAACAAACAAGGGAAACTTCGTAAAACCAACAATGAAAATGAGTTATCGCCTTACCTTTCTTGGGACTACATTTTACAATTTGAGTCTACAAAAGCTTAAATCCTATCGGTTCAAAAGCTCAACTACTTCAGAATTGAAGAACGACAAAGCCCAGTTATGTTAATATAATAAAGAAAAAATGTCGTCACCATTATCAAATATCAATGATAAAGCATGAAAGCTTTGTTCACAACACTTAAGCCTCTACTCCACCCTTTCGATTGCAACTAGTTCAATGGACTCTGTTACCATGAAATTAATGTTTAAATAGTGCAAACATTTACACTTCACATAAATCCAGGTATTGTCTGAAAGATCCAAAATACTAATGAAGAAATCTTACAGGAAATATCATGGCAACAAGGGTTAAGGGGTCTTTATTCCAGGTTCCAAAGTCAAAATACAGGCAACAAGGCAAGAAAGAAGACTATGTCAAATAAGGGAGGACAGTATGAAGAGTCAAAATACAGTATATATGGAATTGGTTCTTACAGCAGGTGCACCCTCGCAAAACTCTAGAACACCTCTTCGGTCAATTAAGTTTCCCTGTAAACCAAGAAAAGGGAGAGATATAAAAAGCATTAGAAACATTCCAAAAACTACTGCCAAAGCATTAAATTTAAGAGAGCAATAAATAAGCAAAAATATTCGGAAAAAAAAATTTTGCATATTAGACTTAAGACAAGAAATAAAGAACCAAGTAATTTTCTAGTAAGAATTAAATTTAAAACAAGAAAAGAAAAGAAAAGCAATGTTCTAATATTGCAAGTTAAAGAAAAAGGCTTCTAATTAGACTGAACTCTTCTTGATTTTTTTATATATACATTTGCAAAAGATGCAGTTGCGACATAAACTAAAGTAACACCATAAAGCAATATACGAGAAATGGCTCTTTAAAATTACAAAACAACCGAGCCATTCAACAACACATTACTATTTTAAATATTAGACACACTGCTGCATTCATTGCCAAATTTAAGATAACTGTCTCTATACATTGTAGTAGAAAGTTATCTTGAATACAAAAGCTTCTGGAATTACCGCACAATCTAAACTAGTATATTACTATTACTAATATAATAGTCAAATATGGTTTTTCATAAATTATTTTACAGAAGTTAAGAGGAAGATCAAGATTATAGTCAAAGATGACATAATATGTTTCTTTCTGGGAATGGACATAATATGTTGTCTTAAAACTATTTAATCATGCTCAATTCCACCCAAGAAAAGTATCCAACTTTACATCAAAATATAACTAGAAAAAAAAAAGATTCAAAACAAAAGAAAAAGAAAGAACCTGCATATATATATATATATATATATATATATATATATATATATATATTACCAATCAACATTGATGCAGCAGCCAAGAAATTCAAAGCAAATATGTCATATGTATCAACATCATTGTTGGAGTTTCTACAGTAGACGCATTCCTGTTTGAAGTGCTTACGCCAGAGTTGGACATTACAAGGCCTGTTGTACTGGATAACATCCCCACGTCATAATCAAAACCCTCTTGGCCTGCACTTAGAGATGCGCCCTTCCTCCTAGCTAGAGCTAACTTCTCATATTCTTCTGAAGAAGATAACAAACAGACACATAATAAGCTACAAAGGAACAACCAGTTGCAGAAGGCCGACAGGTGCTACTGCAATGCAGAACTAAGGAATGTACTTTTCTTAGAAAAGAATCCTCAAGGTCTAAAATTTGGAATTGTGAAGCATTGATAACATTTTGTTCTACCAGAGTAGCAAGTCATGCATTAAAACCATAAACTTAGTTCTGATTATTATTTACAGAAAAAGTATACAGCCAAAGTTTATATTGTCAGCAAAAGTTTCGATCTTTCTGTTTAGAACAATCTAAAGAACACATATCATAAACACACTGATAGAGGAGCTGAGAAATTATAATATACATCTATAAGCATTTCACAAATATCATACCCTATTGCATATGCAATAATCAATTCAGATCTTCCAAGAATATCCAGAAAAATAGACAATTGATTGCATACTTTGCCACACATTATATCCACTTCTTATTTTCTAATGGAAAACACGATTGCTGAAAACAGCAAACAAAGATGCGCATATAAAAAAAATTAAAACAAATCACACCAACCTGCTCCACGCTTGAAAACCTCTTATGGATCATGGTAAACATCTGCACAGTGGATACTCAAACCATTAAGTAAATAGTAACTTAACAAGATCATAAGGAAGGGTGAAATACAGGGCAGAACTAGTTCTAGATAGTTGTGAAAGGAGTTGAGCAATAAACAGGGAATGATCTCAAAAAATAATATAATGGAATGAAATGAATTGCAATAATCTCAAGTGCGCACTCACAAAGTGAACTAAAAATTATTAAGACACTTAACTGTATTCACCATGATCCAGCAACTTGTTTGCGTCTTCAGTTAACTGGTCAAATATTAACTGTGTTTCGGTTGACATCTTCTCTTTCCTCTTATTTGAGCTGCCTTTCAACTTTCTCAAAGCTTGTAAAGCCTGTCAACGTGGTGAGTCGATTCATACCACATGCTGCCATATGCCAGCAACAGTGAGCACCGTCACAATAAAAATGACAAAAATTAGACTAAAGTATGAGCTAGAACACTTGTACGATTTTAATGCTTGAAAGCCATGTTATATTCCTTCATTTACCTATTGATATCCTTTGAGCCAAACCAGGAACAGTCAAACCAGAATATGAGTATCCGGACATAAACAGAATTTGACATAAATTTTGGATGATTTTTCAACCACTATACAGTTAAACAAAAACAACTAAAAAAATGTTAAATAGAAAAATAGTAGAATTTGATCCCCCTTATTATTTTTTATCAACATCATCTAATATAAAAGATTAGGAAAAAATAATACCTGTCTAAGAAATTCGTCAAGTTGTCTAATTTGTATAAAGTCACCTGACTGACTACCAAGTGGGGTTTTTGCATAGGAAAATTTAGTGCCAAGTGGGGAATCTACAAATATTATGCCGGAAACATAAATAATCAAATATCAGCTGCCCATTTTATGTAAAAGATTATACTAAAATAGCTAAAAAAACCTGTGTCCATGAATGTGGATTCAATACCAGTGTAGGCAATGTGCCATTATATTCCATTTCATCAAATTTTAGTGGACCTAAACATATTAAAAGATTAATATAATAGCTTATTTTGAATAAGAAGTAACACTATATTTTTTACTTTTAATATAAAAAAATTACCAATTTCAAAAACAAGATCAGAGAAAGCAGAGCAGCCAGGTCCACCAGTTAGCCAAAGAATGAGAGGGTCATGTTTAGGATTGCCTTGAGACTTAATGAAATAGTAAAAGAGCTACACATCTTGTGATTTGTCCACTCCAATATATCTAACTGTGTAATTTTCAATCAGAATTATAAGTAAAAATTGTTGGGTTTAAGACCAAAGCTTAAGTTAGAGAAAGAAGTCACGGCTTCTTCCAGTGATTTGGTTCTCTTCCTATTGCCCAGGCATTCACGATAACTTTGGTTTTGATTGGTATTTCATACCCATTAATCTCACATCTCTCTTTGCTTTCTCTAGGAAGTAGCAAAGGAGCAGGAGGGTGCAGCCTTAGAGTTTCTTTGATTACTGATAGCAAGTACTTCAATTCATGAATGTTTGATTCATCCACATTTCCTTTTATCAGCAGACACTCTTCTCACATTTTCTTGTGCCTTCTGCATTACTTTCGGATTCCAAAGCATTTTAGACATCGATCATTCTATTATTGTCCATGATGTTGCACTGCCATCTATGAAAATGTCCTGAAGTAGAATTGATAATCCCTGAAAATCAGAAAGAAGCCCCCGAAGGAAGAGTTCCATCGGATCATCAGACCACCCATGAGGTGATAGGCAATTGGGTTTAGACCCTTACATAGAGCTGGGCTTTAGGCTGATAAAAGAATCAGGTTCAAACGTTAATGGGTATTATTAAGAGATAATGCTAAAAAATCAACTTAATTTATAAATAAAATTATGAAGTTATTTGTTTAACTGGAAACCAACTTGCAATGTTTTAGTTACGAAAAGGGGTCTTGTAAAAATTGATAGAAAATACTCATTCACATACTAGAATATGAATATATAAGTAGGAGCAAGAGTCTTATTTTATTTAGTTGTCCTTAATTGAAAAATAAAAGATTGATTTGGGCAGGATTTGGGATTTTTTTTTTTTTATGAATAATGTGAATTGAAAAGTTACTTATAAAAATTGGGTGTTTTTTATTTTATATATGGGATTGGGATAATTTAGGTCAATCTAGTCATCAATTGACTACAGGATCTGATGTCATGCATCTACCGAGGAAGAACGGGACATTTGCTGGAGGCATGTATCAGATCCCGTAGTCAATTGCTACGGAATTGATCTAAACTACCACAATCCCATAAATAAAATTAAAAATACTTCATTTTCATAAATACTTTTTCAATTCACATTATCTATAAAAAATAATCAAGATTTTGGATTTGGATAATTTTTGTTGGGTCTAATTATTATTCTATTATTAACAGAAAGTATACATTCAAGAGATTGATTTTCTTTTTTAAAGTTTATAATTACCTTCTTTCTGAAAAAAAAAAGATAATATAAAATAAATGAATTATTTATTGCGGGAGAACCCATGCCGGGCGGTCGTTTTGTTAGGTGCACATGCACGCTTGAACTTCCAAATCATCTGTTGTAATCATATATTATTTGATAATAATTTTTGGCAAAATATATTTTTAAAATTTTTACATTAAATTTTTTATTCGATTATTATATTTTGATATAAAATAATATACTTTTTTTTTTTTATAAATGAGCATTGGCTGTGAGACTTAAAATATATATTTTACCAAAAAATTATTATTATTTTTTAAAGTTATAATTATTGTTAAGGCAAATAAATGTAAAAAATAATATCATATTTTTAAATCGATTTCGATTTACAGTTTTATTGCTGATATAAAATTTTTTTTATGTTATTGAAAAAATCTTCTTTACTATTTACCTTATTAGACTATTAAATAGTTTACGTGACATTAAATTTAACTGATAGATATTACAGTAATTTTAATAGCTATGATTTGTGTAATTATATAAAATAATTAATAATAATAATTATGAAAGAAAAAAAAGATTCGCATAAATTTGCACGTGATATACAGATTGTTTATTGTTGATAGATTTTTTGGTTGGATTTCATCATTTTAATAATGCCAGATAAGGGATAAGATATATATATATATATATATATATATATATATATATATATATATATATATATATATATATATATATATATATATATATATATATATATATATATATATATATATAATTTACACGTGATATACAAATCTCTTTAGAGTCTGGTGAGGCCCGCATATTTGAATCCGCAGCCACTTGTTGTGATTCTTTAAAAATCTAATATTTTCCTGAGATGATAAAAAAAAAATCGAAAATATAATTAACCGTAAAATTGAATCGATCCAATAAATTTGATTACAATTTATAATTTTTATATTTTTAATTAATGGTTACAATTTAAATTTTTAGGTATGGGTTAATCATTAGTCCACGGTTAACCGGTTTATATATATATTTAATTTTTTCTATTTCTTTCTAAAATTTACGAAAATAATATTTTAAAATATATTTTTATTTTTATACCTTAATTTTTTATATTTTTTATAAAATTTATATAATACTTTAAATAAAATTTATATTATGTCATTCTCTTTAATTATATAATAATATTTATATATAATATCCTATTAACTTTTATATATATATTTTTTTATCGTATATTGGAGTTCATATTTTATTTAATAGAATTTAATTACATTTTTTTATATTTTAGAATTTATGTTATAATATTTAACATTATTCAAAATTTTATTTGACTTAAAATTAAGCATATTATAATTTTTAACAAATATCAAATCTATTTTATAATATTAGCTATTAATCTATATAACATGAATTTTGACTAGTAAATTATGTTTATTTTATAACTTTTATATTAAATTACTTTACACATTTGAAATTGAATTGAATTTTGTCTTATTTTTTTAATAATTTTATGTTATAAATTTTAATGGTAAACCAAAAAATATTGATTAACTAAACTAAAAAATCAAAATCAATGAACTGGTTAACCGAATGCAATGGACTGATTAATGGTTAGTGATTTTAAAAAATCGATATTAATGGACTGGTTATTTTTTTTTTTGCTAATAGATTGGTTAACCAGTCCATGCTCATCATTAATATTTTTAAATATTTTTTGAAGCACACTATTTTTCAACTTATTTTTTTAAAAACATTATTTATAAAATTATTCCTAATATATATAAATAATTAATAATTTCTCAAAAATAAAATAGTAGATTTAGTATAGACCATATTTGTTTATGAACAATCGCAATAATTTTACTACCACATAGCTACCCATAGTGGAAAAGTGATGAAATGTCCATATGTTGATGGAAATAATTCACATATGATACCTAATATTGATTTTTGTATTTCTACAAGACAAGGAAAAATAAAAATTTAATGTGAAAATTTATTTTTATGTAAAATTTAAGTGAAGACATAATATAAATTATAATTAAATTATTTATTGCCAGATATTTTTACTTGCGGTTATAAGTTTTACATCATCAAAATTCATTTATATAGATGATAAATTGTAATTAAATTATTTATTGCCAGATGTTTTTTCTTACGGTCGTAAGTTTTACATCATGAAAATTCATTTATATAGATGATAAATTTGGGAAGGGAAGAAAATATTGAGGAGGTGAAAAGATATGACAATGGACAACTACAGATGGTATTATTTTAACTTTGAAAAATGCATGTCAATGATAAGTTTTTCTTTAAAAAAAAAATACATTAGACAATTAAATAGCGACAAAAATCGGTCCTGTTAATGCTGTTTATAGTATAAATTTTGCTAATTTTTGTAAATTTCACCTATGTCAAAAATCAGAAATTCCACTATCAGTTTTTAACACTCTGTTTTTCTAATTATATTTCATGCGGCACCATAAATTGAAATTTAAAAAAATATATTTTTTAAAAAAAATGCTTGCCTATTTTACCTTAATTTTCATTTATAATGTTAAACATTAATTTTACTTTTTTTTAATGCAAACTTTACTATAATAAAAATATAAATTCATTAAATTTTTAATTCTATTGGATATGCAAACACTAATTATTAATCTCTTCAAAAATAATGTCATACAATTAATTAAAAAAATTAATTAAAGTATTATGGACAATTCAAAAAGTAATTATAGAATAAATATAATAAGTGTATTATGTTTTAGAACAGATTAAAAAGCAAAAACGCAAATATTATTTTGGGATATAATGAGCATATAAATATCCGGTATATGAAATTTACACTGATCTAAATAATTTAAATTTGCATAAGACATTATTTATAAAAGAAAAGAAAATATTCTCTTTTAAATACGGAATGGACTGTAAAAAAAAATATAATCACAGGTGGATTTACCATAGAATTATTAACATGTTCGCATAACTAAAATAAGAAAAAACATAGGCAGGTGGGCAAACGAAGCCCTGGCTTTCTTTCTATAAATATTGCATCGTATGGGTTTGCTATATACCAAAAGTTCAATTGTTCATTTTATCAAATCATATTTGATTTAGCCTTTTCTTCTGAAAATGGCACCACAAGATCAGCAGAACGTTTCCAATTCAATTCCAGCTTTTCCACCAAACTTGTGGAATTATAATTCTGGTTCATTTTCCTCTTCAGATTCAGTGAGATTAATATAGTTTGTTTCTTTTTTTTTTTAAATTAATTTTCTCATGCACCATTTTTTTTAATTGATTTGATTAATGCACCATGTTTTTTTGATTGATTTTATTAAGTTGACATCTATTTCTTTTCTTGTTTTTTATAGGAATTTGAATCCTATAATCAAGAAGTAGAGGTGCTGAAAGAAAAAGTGAAAGATATGTTAATGGAATCAACAAAAAATCTAAGTCAAAATATTGAATTGATCAATTTGGTATGCCGACTTGGTGTATCCTATCATTTTGAGGTTGAAATTGAAAATCAATTCAATTGCATATTCGTGTCTGTTCAAAATCTCAATCAGCACAATAACTATGATCTCTACACTCTCGCACTCTTATTTCGTATTTTACGACAACATGGATATAATATATCTACAGGTAATAAAAGCTTATATATATATATATATATATATATATATATATATATATATATATATATATATATATTCGGTTAAATTAATGACTTTATTTGAATTATAAAATAAATATTAAATGCAGATGTGTTCAAGAAATTCAAGAACAGTGATGGAGAGTTTAAAAAAAGCATTGGTAGCGATGTGAAAGGACTTCTTAGCTTATATGAAGCAACCTTTTTGAGTTTTCACGGGGAAGATATATTAGATGAAGCTCTTATTTTTACGAAGGAACATCTTGAAATCTTAGCTGAGAAATCAAGTCCTCATCTT